>PVKA01010252.1:0-65129 GCA_004027165.1 Ctenomys sociabilis
TTTTTAATGTATTTGGTTGTTATAGTGTCTCATTATGTAGCTCAGACTCATAGTGATCCTCCTGTTTTCAACCTCCCTAGCTCTGGGATTACAGGCATGCTCCACTGTGCCCTGACTCTGTGGCCTGCTTAGCCCACCCTGGGGTGGGGCTGGCACAGCATGTGGTGCCAGGAATCAAACAGCTTGCCTAAGCGGGTGCTTTAGGCCATTGAGCTATCTCACCAGCCCCCTGCTTTTTCAAAAAAAAAAAGCACTTATTATAGAAGTAGTAGTAGTAATAATAATGCTTGCAATTGGGTGAAAGTACCAAGTCTACTTTTAATTATGATTCACATTAATATTGTGGTTTTATTAATTGTAAAGTATATGATTAAGTGATACAATATTAGTATTAAATAAATCTAGTTTTTAATGTTTTTCTTAGAGACATTTGATGTGTTAAAATGTCATTTTAACTTATATCTGCACTCATTTGTTTCAACTAATTCAAGAATAATTGTGTAAAGTTTGAAAAATCTGCAAAAAGATTTACTCAGTAAATATAAGAATATAAGGAAATAATTACTATAGCCATCTCCTTAAGAAGATGTCTAAGGAATTTTTAAGTATCTGTACTATTACTACCTGACTCTCCCTTTCTGTTTCTCTCCCTCCACTTCTGTTTATTGATTATAGCAGGAATTGAACTGAGTGTCTTGCACATATGAGACAGTAAACTAATACAACCCCAGCTCCCTTATGTCCATATTTGTTTTAAATTTTGAGGCAGGGCCTCTAAGTTGCCTAAGCTCGCATTGAACTTGCAGTCCTTCTGCCTCAGTCTTCCAGGTAACAAGGGATTATATATGTGCACCATTATGCCTGGTGTATCGATTCTCCTGTTTATTCATTAGTGGAGGATCTAGCATCTCTTAATAGAAAATAATGTCTTTTTAAGGGGTCTGCATGCAAATTTGTTACTAGTGTTCATGATAGGTCATTCAGAAGCATAGTCCAATAAAATTGTCAGCTTTTTATGGAATAGAAAATTAGTGCATACTAAAAAGGATCATGAAAACCTTTAATTTACTAACAGCTATTAGAATTATTTGTCTCTATAGGGTTTGAAGTACATATAAGACCTGTTAAGAAGCCAACTTATGAAAAACTGATACATAAAAGTTTTGATAAAAATTTAATGAAATTTTTTATCAAAGAGTTCTCTATACTACTGTGGTAAACACTACATAATATAAATTAAGTAAAATTTTTTAAATTTAATTTTAAAATAAGAATATTCATATTTCACCATCGTAAGATGTCAAGAGGCATAATGGAGCTACAGCTTCAATAAGAAAAAGAAGACAGGTGTTAATGGTACAAGTCTGTAATCTCACCCACTTGAGCTGCAGATCACAAACTCAAGGAGTGCTGAGCAACTTAGCAAGACCTTGTCAAAATCAAATTAGGGAATAGCTAAGTGGTACAATGTTTATGTAGCATGTGCAGGCCCTTCAGTTCAGTTCCTAATTCAGTTTCCAAAAAGGAAAAAGAAAAAGTAGGATGCAGGGTCCGAGGATTTGACTCCCACGCCTAACGTGCTGCCCCCCCTCGCCCTCCACCCTGAGATAGTGATTGAGACTGGGCTGGTGGCATGCACCTGTAATTCCAGCACTTGGGAGGCTGTACAGCGGAGAATCGCTATGAGTCTGATCCAGTAGTGAGACCCTGAACACCCTGTAGACCCTTCCCTAAAAAAGTATAAAGTAGGAAGAATTTTGAGCATCTTTATTTTTCTTCTTCAGAAGTAGATTTAACCTAACTAACTAATAAATAGGTATTTTCCTTCTTTTAGAAAATAGGGGGACCAGGAAGATAGCTCAGTAGAATAAGCTTGCCTGGAAAGCTCAAGGGCCTGAGATCAATCCCCAGTTCCACCAAAGCAAATTTAAAAAATTTTTAAAATAAATGTTTGTTTGTTTTAATTTAATCATTCTGTGGACCTTATATAGCAGAAGTACTTCAACAGTTTGGGGAATACTCTATGGTGAGGTGCTTGAGTAGATAGTTATCATCATTAGTTTTCCCATGTTCATTTATGATTCTGTGAGCTCCCTAGTTAGTATCTCTGTGGTTTACCCTTATCTGTCGTTAATCCATCTTTTCAATCATGAATGTAACTCTGAAGTAGTATGTTTCTGGAACTTTTTCTAGGGAAACTTGTTGATTTAAGAAATGCAAATTTTAGCCAGACGTGGTGGCTCACGCCTGTAATCCCAGCACTCGGGAGGCTGAGGCAGGAGGATTGTTGTGAGTTTGAGACCAGCTTGAGCTCTAAGTAAGCTTAAGGCCAGCCTGAACTTCATAGTGAAACCCTGTCTCAAAAAAAGCCAAAAAAAAAAAAAAAAAAGAAATGCAAATTTTATATAACATTCTTAGCACTTTCTTGATAAATTTCCACAAAATGTGTTAAACTTTGTGAATTTTTTTAACTATTTAAGATCCATGATCAGATGTTGGTATCAAGCGTTGATGCTTCTAGACAACTGATGTTAAATGAAGAACAGTTGGAAGATATGAGACAAGAACTTGTGCGACAATATGAAGAACATCAGCAGGCAACAGAACTGTTGAGGCAGGCACACATGCGCCAAATGGAGAGACAGCGAGAAGACCAGGAGCAGCTACAAGAAGAGATTAACAGACTTAATAGAAAGTTAGCCCAGGTATGGGACCTTGAGTCCCTTTTTGCTCCAATTAAAATAACAGTTTTCTTTATGCAGCTTTTTTTTAAAGGCAGAATTTTTTTTTTTTTTTTTGTCAAGATCTGAATGTAGCCAGGCGTGGTGGCACAGGCCTGTAATCCCAGCACTCTGGGAGGCTGAGGCAGGAGGATTGTTGTAAGTTCGAGACCAGCCTGAGCTACAAAATGAGCTTAAGGCCAGCCTGAACTGCATAGTAAGACCCTGTCTCAAAAAAAAAAAAAAAAAAAGAGATCTGAATGTAGTACAAATATTTAACATAAAGAGTACACTCTATTAGCACACCAGCTTTAGATTTTGTTAGACACAGTGTGGTGTGCATTGTCTTTGAGGCACTGGAAAAGAGGCTTCATGGTTAGTTTTTGTTTGTTTGATTGTTTTGATTTAATTATTCTGTGGACCTTATATAGCAAAAGTATTTCAACAGTTTGGGGAATACTCTATGGTAAGGTGCTTGAGTAGATAGTTACCATCATTAATTTTCCCATGTTCATTTATGATTCTGTGAGTTCCCCAGTTAGTATCTCTGTGGTTTACCTTTATCTGTCTTTAATCCATCTTTTCAATCATGAATGTAAATCTGAAGTAGTATGTTTCTGGAACTTTTTCTAGGGAAACTTGTTGATTTGAGAAATGCAAATTTTATATAACATTCTTATCACTTTCTTGACTAAATTTAAATTACATTCTGTGGTACTTGGGGGCTGGATTCTTGTCAATTGCTATATGAAATACACTTACAAAAGTCATTGCAGAAAAGCAAATACATAAGAATTCTTAATAAAACAAATTTATTTAATTTTGAAAACTAAAATGTTAAAAAATAACTCAATACATACTTTTAAATATAAATTACTAAGAAAATTGAGATTTAATATTAAAATATAATATTTGGAAAAAAACCATTTTTTGCTTTTCTTCATTGTATTTTATGAATTCAGACTTCTGAATTTTCAATGCAAAATTGACATAAAACTATTAGTTGAACTGTACAAATTCCTGAATATTCAAGCTTGAATTTTTTTTTCCTTAGGCCTTATATTGTGGCACACACCCATAATTCCAGCACTCAGAGGCTGAGGCAGGAGAATTGCCACAATTTTGAGGCCAGTGTGGGCTACTTATTAAATTCAAGGCCAGCTTAGGCTACGTAGTGTGTTTAAGGTAGCCTGAACTACATAGAAGACCCTCTCTTAATAAAACAAACAAAAAAAAGCTACAATTTTTTTTAAGTTTTAAATTTTGCATTGAACTTTGTATATGTCTTTTAACCCCTTAAAATGAAATTCAAATCATAAGTAGAACCTAGATCTTCTGGTCTCAAGGGGTTAAAAGAAAATCTGCTTAATGTTTCTACTCTTTTTCCTCTATTTCAAACAATATTCTCTCATGACCTTTTTTCTTATTTAGAGATCCTCAATAGATAATGAAAACCTGGTTTCAGAGAGAGAGAGGTTGCTTTTAGAGGAGCTGGAAGCACTAAAGCAGCTGTCTCTAGCTGGAAGAGAGAAGCTGTGTTGTGAGCTGCGCAACAGCAGTACGCAAACAGAGGTAGTATGGACTTCGGCCCACTTAGGAGCAATGAATCAGCAATGCAGTAGGCTTTGTCTTTGTTGGTGGTGTAACATGTTTCTATAGCTTAGCTTAACATATCTGTGGTTGCCTACATGTAAGGCAGGCAGGGCCAAAATACTGTGTATTCTATTTAGGTAATTCAAATCTGGCTTTATTATAGTAGCAGCTATTGTTTCACCAAGGAATACACTTGTGACACTATATAGCTTGTGTTAGTTTGAACCCATTAAAATTCCATCTGTGCATTGGAATGTTTTATCTCATTTTGATAATGCTAATCTCCTAAGAAAATAGTTAAATATTATTTCAAGCAGTATATACTGTGTGCATAGAGGTTCTATTTCACCTTGCACCCAGTGAAGAATGGCATGCTCTTTCCAAGATGACAGGGTTCCTTTCTGTTTTATCCTCTCTGCCTCTGCATAAATTGAAACAGAATGGGAATGAAAATCAACTGAAAGTTGAGGAACAGATGCTTAAAGAAAAGGAATCGGATAGAAAATCTGAAGATATGCCTCCTGATATTCTGTCCAATGAGAGGTATGAAAAATGTGCACTTTTTATAGTGCAATATGTTTCTAAGTAGTAAACTATCTTTCATTATTTTTATCCTGTACATATTTACTTTGTTTTAAAATATCATCATACCATTTATATGAAACATATCCATACATTTGTAGTGTGTAAAGGGATATCAGCTTTTGATCATTCAGTAGACAAATTCCTAAAAAGTTTTTTGTATATATATATAATTCTTAATTAAGCATTTACCACTTCACTCTAAATGTTTATGTGTTATTTAGATATCAGATCTTTCTTGATTTACTTATACCCTTGATACCATTTTGTATCTTAAAATTAAGTTCTAGTTATAAGCTTGATTTCATCTCTTCTCTACTGTATAGCGTTCAGAATAAGCAAATTGTCCTTTTGATATTTAAGGAACTATTTCTACTCACGTGCAATTTTTTTCCTATATTTACAATATAATATAGAGAATTTTAAACCATCTTCCAGTTTTAGGAAGAAATAAATCACCCACTGTTAACAGAACTTTTCATAGATTTTTGTAGAGGTTAATATAAAAATGTAAATACTATGCTATATAATAGCTATCCCCCATTAATATTAAGGCCTTTAAGCACAGTGTTTTAAAATTTATTTTGTTCAAATAAAATAGTTTCTTTAATTTTAAATTAAAACTAATACCTACTAACTTAATTTCCTCCTTTTCCAATTTCTGTACTGTCAACCCTTTTGTGTCCTCCTAACCTCCTTCCTCAGCTTGCATGGAGGAATTTGGCCCCTAAGATTTTGGCTTCCCCATTGGATCATCAGTATGGAACGCAGTCAGTATGGAACTCAAACAAGAAAGACAGTGTATGAAAATTAGAGTTACCATGCCAATATAAAATAAACACTGTGTTTATTTTATATTATCTATCATTAATTTATATACTTTACAAATTATATTTATAGGAATTTTATAGTAATGCTTTTTTGCCATCATATTAATTTTAAATCATTTAAATAGAAATATTTTCACATTACCCTCCTAACATTTGGGGCTTGATTAAAGTCTTAGTAACAGTTAAGGGTATAAAATCTTTATTTCTTGCTAAATTATTTTGAGTTTTGAGTGATCTTACATAAACAGAGAACTTGATCTAGGCACAAAAATAAAACTGTCTCTTACTTTCCAAATACTAAAACTCTGTTTAATACCTTGTCTTAAAATAGATGTGCTATGTGCCTATGAAACATATCCTTCAATCTACTTTATATAGTCTCCTACAGTGTGAAGTGTTCTTGAGAACAAAAACTCTCTGAAGCCTAGAGATCTTTTCTGTGCATATCACAGTATCTCTGTTATGTCTGTGTGAATTAAAAGTAAAGTTTGCTACGGTAGTAATTCCACTGAAGTAAGCTGTTAGGATAAGTGAATTGTTTAGTTATTTAGTCAGTTAATCAAGTAATCTTTTGAATTACCATTTACAGAAATAACTTCCTTGACATGGTATTTTTCTTAAGCTAAAAAGAAAAAAAGTTACAGAAACACTTTGTAGTATGATCACATTTTTATTTTAAAAATGTGTATGCTTTATACTTATTTAGAAGGGGAAATGTATAGGTATATAGACGTTTTAATGTTAATAGCATTTATCTCTTAAGTACCAAATATTTTAAAGGGTAGTTAACAATATTTTGTTAATTTTCAAAATATGTATATTACTTATCTTAAAAAGAGACACTGTCGTTACCACTTAGGAGAAAATAGACTTTTTTTTTTTTCTTTTGCCTCATGTGAGTGTTGCGTGTGTAACTAAAGCTATTATTGCCTTTGGTGTTTTACCCTCATTACATTTTTAGTAGTATTTTAAAATTATATTTGAAATGTTATTTGGCATACACAAAGATGAAATGTGAGATGTATGCATAAATAACTGAGGCGGGCATGGTGGCACACGCCTATAATCCCAGCACTTGGGAGGCTGAGGCAACAGGATCATTGTGAGTTCAAGACCAGCCTGGGCTACAAAGTGAGTTCAAGGCCAGCCTGAACTGCACAAAGACAAAAAAATTAAATATAAGTAGGATTACAAGCTTAATAACTACGTTTGGATATTATCCTTTCTAAACTTAAGTATTGTCTCATTAAAATTTTCTTCTAAGTTATATAAGACCAGTCCCTAAGCTATGGAGCCATTGCCTTAGTTACTAATTTGTAAGTTCAATTATTTGATTTGTTTCAAGATAACAATAATGTCAGTAAAACATTTTTAAAACATTTTCTTTAAAGTTATAATTATTGATTAAAATTTTTAGATGAAAACATCATTTTGTAATATAGCTTCAAAATCAGAAATTAAAAATGCTTCCTTGTAGGTGCTGTTGCGTAGTATTTTAATAATATACAGTTTTCCAGTCACATGTAGTAATTGTGCATTTTTGTGGGATATTGATGATTTGTGTACTTTTAAAAGAGCCAATATTTTAATAATTCTTTGTCTATACAGATATGCACTCCAGAAAGCTAATAATAGACTCTTGAAGATCCTTTTAGAAGTAGTAAAGACAACAGCAGCTGTTGAAGAAACAATCGGACGCCATGTCCTTGGGATTCTAGATAAATCATATAAAGGCCAATCAGCTAGCAACCTGGTTTGGAGGTCAGAAGCAGAAACATCTTTAAAATCATGTGTCCAAGAGGAACACACAAGAGGTATTAGTTTTATATGATGTTTACGTAGTCATCTGTCTGTTACTCTTCTTTCATTGTTGGGATAAATTCCTGACACCCAGAAATAACGAAGGAAAGGTTTATTTATCTCACAGTTTTTCTCAGTTACTCTTCTCTCATTGTTGGGACAAATACCTGACACCCAAAATGAAGGAAAAAAGGTTTATTTAGCTCACAGTTACTGGAGATTTCAGTACATGGTCAGCTGGCTCCAAGGCAGTGCCGCACATGTCACATTTCATGGTGACAGCAAAGAGCAAGAGAACAAATGGAGAAGTGACAGCAACAGTGGCAACAGAGGTTGTTATTGTACATATCCAAGGTCATGCTAATCCCACATAAACCAGAAGGTGTCGCGCACAACCTTGTCGGCAAGGAAGACGCGACAACCAGCTCTTCTTTCCGCGGTTTTTTCAGGACCCCTATACAATCTTCTGCTTGCCTGCTCCGCACCTCCGCCGCTCCTCCGCCGCTACTGCTCTGCTGCTGCTCTTTAGTCTCTCCTCCCCGGGCAAGCCCGCCCCAAGCTATATACCACAAGGCGTCCAACCCTGGAGTGACACGTGGGCACAGCCAATAGGTCCAGGTACACGGAAGCAACGCCCTAGTCTTAGCCTTAGCCCAATGAGAAGTTGTTTGCTATGGAGAGCACTCACCCCCAGGTGGGGGTGGAAGGCGGAAGCCAGCGCCGTCTTTAAGGTGTGGCTGTGTCTTTAAGGTGTGGCTGTGTCTTTAAGGTGTGGCTATTCGCAGCTCTCTACAAGAAGGCATTTCATTTCTCCACTTATAAAAGAAATATTATGGGGGTTGGGGAGATAGATCAGTAAAATAAGCACTTGCCTGGCTTCAATCTCTGGTTCTACCACAAAGAAAGAAAGCAATATTGTATGTCTTTACTCAGAACCATTATGGCGACCCTACAAAATAAAGAGCTCTTTAGGAATCTAGCACCAGTTTCATTTACCTATTGAGATGGTTAGAGGAAAGCCCTTTTAAGAAACCCCTTTTTTCTTTAGACTACCTTCTGTTAGATCCTTTCTTCCTTTTAGAAAAGTGGTTTAAAATATGACAATATGTGAAGTTCCAGATATTAGGTCCTGAAATGATGTAGCCAACTTCCTGTCTACTTTCTATAGTTGAGTGGACCAAGTTCTTCAGTTTTTTTGCTAACTTCCAATATCTGTTCCTTTTTTAATTTTATGTATTTGGTACCGAGTCTCACTACACAGCTCAGACTCAATGATCCTCCTGTTTGAGATTCCCCAGTGCTGGGATTACAGGTGTGCTCCACCATTCCCAGTCTTAGTGGCCTGCTCAGTGTGCCCAGGGTGGAGTCGGCATAACATGTAGTACTGGGGATCAAACTTGGGTCCTTGTACTTCCCTAGCAGGCCCTTAGACCACCAACCTATCTCCACAGCCCTAATTTCTTTCTTTACTGAAGAAGAAATCAAGCAATCCATGAGGAGGAAATTTTTGTCAGATGCAGAAACATGGGACCTTATTCTTGAAGTAGAAAATCAAACCTGTATTTCACTCCCAATTCCTCACCCAAACACTTCCCCAGTTACAGACAGATTTTTAAAAATGTTTTTATATTTTCTGAAAGCTTTTTGTTTAAGCTTAGTATTAAGAAATTAGTAAAAACTCCCAACTATTGAAGATTTGCCTAATTACAACTTGGCTAAGAGTATGATTCTAGGTGCAAAGAAAAGTTTGATTTAGAATTTAAACTAACGTTGACTTAGAAACACCTTACTCAAGTTCCAGGATACTTTTACAAACTGCTTTTAGTAACACACGATCTAAAGTAATACTGAATTTGACACCTTCTTTTCAAATTCACTCTTTGCAGACATGATAAAAGTATTTTCAAGTTAACTTGACTCTTGATTAGTGTCTCAAGGACTATTATTTCTGTTTGTGGATCTTGATATATAGAGAAGAATATTTTAAGACATTTAAAACTTATAAAAGTGTTTACCAAATTACACTTTTATAAAAAACAGTTAACTAGTTTCACTTAATCATCAAGGGAGGAATTTTGCTGTTCTACTGATACAACCAAGACTGGGTTGACTCCTTTGTACAAAAGAGTGTTCTGTGGATTTAAAAGCATCTAAAAATATTTTGTGCCTTTTTTTTAAGCAGTTCTCATAGATATTTCTCAAAATGATTGTTTAAATGCTCAGCAAATAGCATCAAACTAACTTCAAGAGTTGTGTGCTAAAATCATAAAAAAGGGTAAATTGGTAGGCCCAAAGGATTATGTCTATGCATGTTTTCTTTGACAAGCAGACCTAACAAAATTTTATTCACTTACCTACTTTTTTTGTTGCTCTCTCTAAACCTTCCAATATAGATAAAACATATCTTTACACACTTAAAAATACCCAGTAATGTTTTTTTCAGTTATAAGCAATTGTATCAATTCACTGCTGTAAATACTTACTGTCTAGATATTGTGTTTTGTGTGTATGTTTGTGTATGTGGCTGTATAAAGTTCATTAATTGTATATTTGATTGTTGATGCATTCAGAAAGAACAAAATTATACAAGTAAAAAAAATACACAGTCAAAAACTGCAGTGTTGAGAATATTACAGCAGAGATAATTATACCGGTATCAGCATCACTGACTACACGTGTGTTTAACTCAGTCATCATGGTTTTATTTTTAGTAATGGTATCTTCATTTTGTTAATAAAATTATGATAATATTATTGAGGGGCATGTGTCAGAGCCACTGTGCATTTTCAGGATATATTGTGTAAGAATAGTTAACAATAGTGAAAATTTAAAACAAAAAATACTGAAAATGTGCTGTCTATGTAAGAATTTGTTTTTTTTTGTCAGTCCTCCATTTTTTTCTTTGTATTTTTAGTGGAAATATCGTAAAAACTAAAGTACACCTTTGTAATTTTTTTTATGTCTTAATGTAATGAAAAAATTAAATAAGTCTTATTACAGAATGACATTGCTTTTCAGTTTTTTATGTATGACTTTGTTGTAACACTTGTGATCTGTTTTCTGCCTTCAAGTCTGAACTCTTTAGATTTTAAACTCGTATGGGCTTGTTAACCTTCACAAAACAATAAATAAATTACTTGTTAATGTTTGCTTCCTTATTAGAGTAAACTAGCTTTGAAATTGAAAGTAAAATTTTGAGCCAGTATAAAATCAGTTCAACTGAGCAGATACTAGATTGAACTCCCTGGGTTTTGTAGAAAACAGAATTCCTTTAGGCATGTGTTGTGATAATTTGCCAATGGAATGGTCACCTCTCAACTTGGCAACTTTAATAAGAAACTGAACTAACTTGTATATTCAGCAACTTTATTTTCTGTTTTTAGGATTCTCTCAGTGCACAGTGACCACCCAATCCTTACATCCATAGCATCTTCTCAGTCCTTGTCTATCCTTCTAGGCAAATGGAATCTCAGCATTGTTTTAATTTGCATCTCTCGAATTACCAATGATGTTGAACATTTTTTGATACATTTATTTGACATTTGTACTTTATCTGAAAAATGCATTGTTCTCAGATGTTCATTTTTGGGTTGGGTCTTTGAATTGGAGAGTAGCTGATTTTTTTCCATTTATTTATATATTATTATATATTCTAGATAAATCATTTGTCTGAGGAACAGCTGTGTAAAATTTTTCACATTCTGCGGGTTTTGTTTTCATTTTGTCAGTGATTTCTTTTGATGTGAAAAAGTTGGTTTTCTTTTTTTAAAATCTTTATTTATTTAATACAAGGTCTCACTACACAACTTGAATTCTGACGTTCTGGGGCCAGCCTGGCATGCAGTACTAGGAGTTGAACTTGCCAGGCAGGCACTTAGACCACTGAGCTATCTCCCCAGCCTGAAAAGCTTTTTAATAACATGAGATTCTAGTTATTGAACCTTTGAAGTGTTTTCTGTGTAGTCTGGGTTCATTCATGAACTTCTGCCTTCTCCTATGTTTTGAAGATTATTGCCTGCTTTTTCTTCCAGTAGGTTTAGTGTTTCCATTTTAATATTTAGCTTTTTTATCTGTTTTTATTTTAGTGCATGGTAGTAGATATGCATGTAGTTTTAATCTTCGGCAGGTAGACAACCAATTTTTCAGGACCATTTATTAGAAGGGCTGTCTTTTTTCCAGTGAATATATTTGGCCCCTTTGTCAAAGATAAGGTGACTGAAGTTTTGTAGTTGTGTCTGTGTCTTTTGATCTGTTACACTGATCCTCAATCCTGTTGTTTTGTTTTCTTTGTTTAGCCAGTACCATGCTGATTTTATCACAGTAGCTTTGTAGTATAGTTTCAAATCGAGTATAATGATTTTTCTCTGCCTTTCCTTTATTGCCCAGGATTGCTTTTGTTATTCCAGGTCTCTTCTGGTCCCAAATGAATTTTATGAATATTTTCTCTAGTTCTGTGAGTTATGCTGATGGTATTTTGATCAAGGTTGCATTAAACCTGTATAACAATTTTGGGAATATGGTTATTTTCATAGTGTTGGTTCTTCCAATTCATAAGCAAGGGATATTTTTCCATTTTCTGGTAACATATTTGTCTCCTTTTTCAGATTAATGTAGTTTTCAATGTATAGTTCCTTTGTTTCCTTTGATAAATTGAGAATTCAAATCTTTTATCTGAAGCTGTGTCTGATACAGTGATTATGTGATAATAATAACTATGGCACTAATGTATTTGCCAAGGTATGAGTCCTAATAGCTCTCCTTGTGTTTGGATATATCAAACTGAATATTTAACCTAAGTACCTTGAACATCAAAGCTTTACCTGCTTTGTAACTTTGTATATTTACTGATAACTGCAGTATACTAATTAATAAAAGAATAGGTAATGTATCTTTGGAATATTTCCTGATTGGGTTGTGGCATGCTGCCATTCATGTCAATTTCATTAAATAGTAGAGATGAGTAACCTGTGTTTTTACTTTAGAGAAAGAACTTGCATAGCTAATCTTCTCTATATATAAATTTGATTTTCCCGTGTACAAAATAATAGTGTTGATAGTGTTGAAAAGTGCCCATAATTAAATTAGAACTGCTCATTAATCTAATTCCTTGCCAAGACACCTCTTACAAAAACAGCAAGCAGCAAATTTATCTTGTCCCTCTTACTGTGTCCAGAGCAAGTAGTGCTGCCCATTATAGATCTCAAAAGTGAAAAAGGTCTGCTCCAGATAAATTATAAGCCCTTACTCTTTTTCTCTAACTAGAACATTGCATAGGGTATAATTATTCATATGTTTGTGTTTTCATTATATTGTGAAGTCCTTGAGGACAGGAACCAGATCTTCTCACCTGTATGTCCTATTACTTAATAAACTACATGATGAATATGTTAAGTGTCTATAAAAGGTTGTCTTAAAAGTTTTTTGTCAAGCCTGTAATCCCAGTACTTGGAAGTCTGAGGCAGGAAGAGCTCTGTGAATTGGAGACTGCCTTGGGCTACACAGTGAGTTCAAGACCAGCTTGGACTATATAATGAGACCCTGTCATAAAAAACAATTGACAGGGGCCAGCGAGAAAGGAACTCAACAGACTAGGCAAGTGTTTAGGTGAGTGCAGGGACCACAGTTTGATCTCTGGTACCAAATATTGTGCCAGCCCCACCCCCAGGGCAGGCTGAACTGACCACCGTCTGGGCATAGCACTGCATGCCTATAATACCAGCACTGAGGAGGCTGAAAGCAGGAGGATCACCATGAATCCAAGCTGCGTAGTGCGACCCTGCAACAACCAAATACATTTTTTTCTAAAAAGTTTCTATCAGGCTAGCAGTAGCTTTGTTGGTAGCCTGCTTTTGATCCCCACAACCCCCCGCAAAATGTTCCATCCAAAAATATACCCAAATTTTTTAAATCTAATTGCATTATCCTCATTCATTCCTACTTGGTTATTTAATAATATTATGTTATATATTTATGTTTTATTTGTTTTGTTGCAATGCTGTTATTAAAAGTCCTTATAATTTTAATAATTTCAAATTTTAATTATGCTTAATTTTTATCTTTATAGTGTAATTAATACTTAAAAACTAGGTGATGTACTTAATGGAGCTGTTGTTCTAATTACAGATGAATGCATACCCTCTTATCCTGGAAGTGACATGCCAAGGAATGACAGCATATGGTCGAAAGCAACTGAGGAAGGAACAGACTTGTCACAGCAACTTATAAGGGGTGGTTTTGCAGAAACTGAGTTAGACCCTGAAAATGAAGAGCTTATGCTGAGCATTAGCTCTCGACTACAAGCAGCAGTTGAAAAACTTCTAGAAGCAATAAGTGAAACCAGTAATCAGGTAAGCTTGCAAGTATCTTCTGAGTTTGAAGCAGATTTTCTTTTAAAGCCATGGGGTGGTTAAATGTTTCTGTCTGTTCTACAAAAATTTAGTTGGTTGTGTTTGTGATGATCAGTCATGGTACCACTGATCTTGTTTTCGTATTATCTAATATGGCAATGGGTTCTTCCACTTTGAGAATTCAATGTTTGTCTAAGTGTCTCACTTGTTGCTGAAACAAAATAACCCAACACCCAAAGTTTACAGGGTGACCTCCCAAAGGGGCATTACAGAGGAGAAGTAATTCATGGTGAGTAGAAGGCAGGGGAACAGCAAAGCAGCGAAGGGAGGAAGCAGCAGTAGCTAGCCTGTCTTCAGTCCCTTTTTGTTTTTGGGGGTTTTTTGTTTGTTTGTTTTTTGTTTTTTTTTGTGGAACCAGGGATTGAACTCAGGTCCTTGCACTTGCCAGGGAAGCACTTATTCCACTGAGCCATCTTCCTGGCCCTGTCTTCAGGACCTTTAACCATCTATGCGTGGTACCTTTAGAGTGGGTAGTATTCACACCCAGGTGGAGCCTTCCCACCATCCATATCCAGAACTATGCCAGACCAGTCACTGGACTCATGTAAGTCACACACCCTTAATGTCAACATTGTACACACTACTTCTAGCCACCTCTAAAAAAGTGCCACATATGAATGCATGAGGCTTTTGGGAAACATCTGGATACACACCATCAGTATTGTTTCAATATTCAGATTATCTAGATTGTTACACATTACTTTTTATGCTAAAAGAGATTTTTAACTTTACTGTTACATAAAGCATTGCATTAAAATGTTATTTTAAAGAATCTCTGAATCTATATGTTCTTGTCTTTATAGTGAAAGCTTTCTTATTTTGTATTTAGTATAATTTTGACTATTGCTTTGTCACAGATGACTTTTATCAGAATTTCAGATAAAGACTGTATATTCCAGTTTTATGTGATGTTTTTGTCCTGACTGGGTTGTTGTCCTTTGTCAAATGCTTTTTCTCCATCTATTAAAATGATAATTTGTTTTTTGTCTTTCATTCTGCTAATGGTGTTGTATTAATTTGAATATGTTGAACTGTCACTGCATCCCTAAGCTGAACCCTACTTGGTCATGGTGTATACTCTTCTTGATAATTTGCTGTGTCCTATTTGCAATCTTTTTTTTTTTTTTAATTGAATCCAGGTTCTCACTGTGCAATTTAGACTTGTAGTGATCCTCCTGTCTCAGCCTCCCCAGGTCTGGGATTACAAGCATTCGCCATGGGGCCGGGGAGGTGGCTCAATAGAATAAGTGCTTCCCTGGCAAGCTCAAGGGCCTGAGTTCAATCCCTGGTTCCACAAAAAAAACAAGCGTTCACCACTATGTCCGGTTTCAGGGTGGCACAGCATGTGCAGTGCTCCATGGACCAACATGGCATGTGGTATTGGTACTGGGATTGAACTCCAGTCCTTGCACTTGCCCCGCAGGCACTTAGACCACTGAGCTGCCCCTGAAGCCCTCTGTTTACAACCTAATTAAGGATTTTTTACACCTGTTGCAACAAAATTCATTGAAATAAACATTCAGGAAAGACAAATAATGGGAAGAAACAAGGCTTTTATTGCTGGCAGGAGGATGACCAGATTCAAAATTGGAGAATATCCATGACCAGATAACTTTGTAGTTACAAGTAACCATGGTAACCACATTACCTGATTTTGGAAGTTTACAGAAAACATCACAAAATTTATATTCCCAGGAGTTTGTTAGTATAGTTAAATTTTAGCGTACCTATAATTTGTCTTGTTTGTTCTTTGGGTTAGCAATTTGTTCTCCTTTCTGGGTTTTAATAGTTAACTAAGAGGGAAAAGGGGTGAGGAGTAAGTTTACCTAAATATTAAGTGAATTTTAAAAAGAAGTTAAAAAGAAAATGGAGTCTCTCTTGCCATGTTACAGTAACTAATGGGATATTGACCTGTACCCCTCTCTCTCTCTCTCTCTCTCTCTTTCTCTCTCTCTCTCTCTCTCCCCTTTGGATTTGTTTTACTGGGATTTGGGCTTTTCTTGGTTGGTTGGTTTTTAATTACATCTGCAATTTCATTGACTGATACTGAATTACTTAGAATCTGTATCTTTTTTCTTAGCTTTAGTAATTTATACATATCTAGGAATATGTCAGTTTCTTTTGTTTTTCCATCTTAGTAGAATAAAGCTCTTGAAGTAGACATTAATGATCTGGATTTCTGTAGGATTTATTATAATTTCATCCTTCCATTTTTAATGGCATGGATTTGAGTCTTTTTCTTTCCTTTTTGTTAGATGTGTTGAGGGTTTGTCAGTGTTATTTAATCTTCCAAAGAACTAACTCTTCCATTTATTGACCTTTATATTGTTTTCTTAGTCTCCACTGCATTAATTTTTATACTAATCGTTATAATTTCTCCCTTGTATAAGCTTTGGACTTGACTTGCTCTTCTTGTAATAGTTTGAGGACCACTGTTAGTGTTTGAACTCAATCTGCTCCTCTGATGTTGGTGTTCACAACTATAAATTTACCTCATACAACTACATTCACTGTCACTGGTGTGTAGTATTGACATAATTTAATTGTGGATGCTATCCAATCTCTTAATTTCATCTGTGTCCCATTGGTTATTCAAGAGAGTTAATTTCAGTATGTTTATGAATTTTTTTGATTGCCTTTGAAATTGATTCCCAGTTTTACTGCTATATAGACTGATAATATGTATGAAATAATTTCTGTCCTTTTACTTAAACTTGCCCTATGAGGTATTTTGGTGTCTATTTGGGAGAAAGTCCCATGTATAGCACGTAAAAATGTGTATCTTTAATTTAATTGATCTGTGTTTGTGACAGTGTGGTATTGAGGTCCCCTGTTACAATTGTATGAGAGGTTATTTGATTTTTTAATGTCTGTTAGTTAATATTTGTTTTATACTTGGTTGTGCTAATATTTGGTGCACATGAATTTCTTCCTCTTAGGTTGTTCCCCTTAACAAGGATATATAGTGACCTTCTTTATCTCTCTTGATCAATCTCAGTTTGTAATCCACTTTGTCTACAATCAGAACAGCAACTTGTTTATTTCCCAGACTGCTGTCACATATTTTTTCCAATTCTTTCAATTTCGGTCTGTGAATTTTTTTCTGAATTAAATGAATTTTTTTGATACAGCAAGTTGTTGGATCTTGCTTCTTGATCCATTCTGCCAGTCTTTTGAGTGGCGAATTGAGACTACTGACATTGATGGTTCTAATTGATATGTATTGAGTTATTCTTGTTACGCTCTTTTCCACTGTTGGTCTCCTCTTTCTTGCTTAATTACCTGACTTGTCTAATTGATTCACTATTTTGGGGCTCATGGAATTATAGTCTTCATTCTTTTTCTAGATAACAATGTTTTTCAGAACATCTGGAGTACTTGTTTGTTATGAATTTCTTCAGGTGTCATTTGTGATGGAAATTTGTTTTTTCATGGAAATAACCCTTTTTTTTTTTTTTTTTTTGCAGAACCAGGGATTGAACTCAGGCCTTTGCACTTGCCAGGGAAGTGCTTATTCCTCTGAGCCATCTCCCCGGCCCCTCATGGAAATATCTTAAAGATAGTTTTATGGGGTTTATCAATCAATTGGAGGTTATTTTCTTGAAGCTTTATACCAAGCTATCCCTCATTTGAAGGTTTATGTTGAGATGTCTTTTGGATTCTGATATGCTTTCCATTATAGGTGATTTCTTTATTTTCTCTAACAGGTTTTAATGGTCTGTTCTTGTTTTGAGTCTGGCCTCCTGTTATATATGCCTCGGGTTGGATTTTTTTTTTTTTAATCATCATTAATTGTAGTTCCGTATGCTTCACTTAGTTGTATGTCAGTTTTTTTCCCAACCTTGAAAAGTTTTCAGTGATTATTCATGTGAACAAATTTTTTGTTTCTGCTTTTTTGTATTGACTACAGTCAGTCTTACGTTGTTCTTTGTGTAGCAGCTATTAAGACTGGTTTTTAGTAGTACCTTGCTATTTCTAAGAAATCCTTCTTTTCATGATCGCTGACTAAATCCTGTCTTAATAGATCTGATACTCTTTTCTCACCTTAGTTCATTCTTTCAATTACATTCCTAGTCTCCTTGATATCTGTTTTAATCTATTTCGTGAATTCAGCTTATTTCTGTGTTGAGCATTCATAGGTCCCATCGTTTTCCTAAATTCATTTTTTTTAAATCTATGTGTTCTCTAGATTCAGTAGAGAACATGCCCTTTATTATAGTCATTATCTCTGAAATTATTTAAGAAATTATTTCTGATTTCTTTTCTAGAGCCTCATTCATTTGCTTTAGTACTTCTGCTGTTACCACTTCAGAGCATCTAGGTGGCTGATTTTCAAGTTTTTCCATCTGCTGTAAGCTGGAAGTCTCAGTAAGGTTGCATCTTGTTTCTGTGTCTTCTTTTCTTTATTTGTAATTCCTGCGTTGATGCTTATAAATTGTTTATTGTAAGTACCTTTATTACTACTATTGAGAACTGGTAGGAAATGACTATTTCTCCAAGATGTGTTCAAGGTGTAGCTGGTGTAGCTTAATTTATTAAGGGTGAGAAGTTGCTGCCTATTTGGCCCACCTGTTGTTCCTTGACACTGGCCTACTCTATTATGTTTTACCTCAGGCAATCTTATTCTTGGCATGTAAGGAAAAAAGAACTAATTAGAATAACTGCTATCTTGACTGAAGTAGAAAATCAGTAATAGTAACACATACTCTAGAAAATGACAGACTGTGGCAACTATTAATTTGCCACCTTTAACTCTATGAGCAAAACTTGTAGTTTAATAATCAAATCTAAAACAAATCAAAATATTGTGCACAGTGAATATCCCCTCAATATGGTAATTTTACCCTCAGGAAAATTTTTTAAATGGATTAGGAAGGAAAATGGAGAAATAGAAGAGAAAGGGATTAGAAGCAAGGCTCAAGTTTGATCCCTGGTACCACCAATAAATAAATAACACTTTGAGAGATGGAGAGATAGTTTGGTAGAATAGGTACTTGCCTGGCAAGCACAAGGTTCTGAGTTCAATCCTTAGTTCTGAGGAAAAAAAAAAAAAAAAAGATTCCTAAAAGTAACTTTAACTCAGAAGCAAGGCTGGACAACAAAAGAAGATTTATGCAATCTTTTTAAACTGGTGAAGAACATAGGAGGGAAAGAAAGAAGGAAAAAATAGAAACTACAGGACTAACAATGACCCCCCCACACACACACACACACACAAATAAGAAAAACTAGTAACAATGTTTTCAGCAATATGAGAACAAAAATAAACAGGAAAAAAAGAAAGAAATGGATTTTTTTTAAATAAAAAAGAAAATCAGGGAAAAAATGTTCAGTTCAGATTATGTGTCTGTTGTAACTAGACATAACCCATATTCGTATTGATTGATCCCTTCAAGCCAGTGGGATTAGAATTTTGGCAGTGGTGATACCACCAACAAACCTGAACCCTTAGTTTCATTCCAGTTCTGGCTGTGAGGTAATACCTAATTTTTTTGGTCTGTAACACTGGAAGTGCTTCCTCCTTGTACTGGGGTTCATGACCTCCTGCTGCTTTGAACTTGGCTGCACTTCACTCTGACACTTGGAGCCTCTAGATGGAGCCAGCACATAGCTGCTCTGAGTCTAACTTCTTTTGGCCCCTTTCCATTATGGATACTGGCCAGTTGAGAGGGTGGAGGGTGTCAACCCTAATAATTCACCAGCCACTGTAGTTCAAAGCATCCACTATCCTGCTTCACAGGTATGTTTCTCTGTAGAGGCCTCTGGAGTTGACAGCAGTCACTCTGTAGGTTTGAGCTGCCCTTTCCACACTGTGAGCCTAGGTTCATGGAGAAAGCGCTGCTTGCCACTTCCCTCTTCTGCATTTTGGTTCCCAGGGATACACTTTGGTCTTTCTCTTCATCAAGGTACTATATTCCAGCCTCTGGGTTCCAAACATCTGAGAGGCTATTTTTGTGCTAAACACCACTCCACCGTCTTCCCAGTTATAAGACTATCACATTACAGTTATTCTAAATATAGGAAATACAGCAATATACAACATGGACAAAGTCCCTGCTCACAAGAGCTTACAATTTAACAGAAGCCATACTATGTCAAAAGGCAATAACTTCTTTGAAGAAAAAAATAACAGATTGAAGATAGAGTATGGCAGAGGAATTGAATGTTTTACATAGGAAAATAAGTGAAGGGCTCTAATAATGTGATATTCAAGCCTATTTCTCAAGAAGATGTGGGACACTATTCCACATCTTGAGAAATAGGAACAGTGTTCAGGTAGAGACAAGTACAAAGGCCATGAGGTGTGGTGAACAAAGGGGCCAATTCAGCCAGAGGAAAGTGAGTACTGAGTATGAGAGAGGCCAGAGTGAGGCCCGGAACCATTCACAAGAATTTTCAACTCTTGCTGTTGAGTAATGAAGAGTAGTTTTTAATTTTTTATTATAAAATAACTGTAGACTTACAGAAAAATTATTTTAATTTTATTTTTTAATAGATTGCAAGTTGAAAACAAATTATTTACAAATATAAATGAATATAACAATAAAAATTGTCCAAAATAAAATTAAAGAATTTACAGATCAGACATAATAGTTCATTGTGTCAAAACCAAGAAACTTATTTTCATATGATTAGAATTCTCAAAGTAGAAATGAGTAGGCAATAAATATTTAAAGAGTTAAAATTTCTGAATTTAGTTCAACTTATAATACCACATTTCCAAGAAAAATGAACGTTTTGCACAAGAAATTTAAATAAAATCATACCAAGATACACAAAAATGAAATTGTCCAAAACTTATTATGAAGAAAAAATGATTAAAGCATATACATAAAAAATATTAACTATGGAAGAACAAAATTAAATAGCATCTTATTCCACATTAGAAAGAAAGAAAAGACCAAGTGTGTAAGAAACTTGACAAATTAAAGGACTGAAAGAAAAAAAAAAGATCTATCCTCTTTGAATTTTATACTTAGCAAACATACCTTTGAAAACTAAAAGTAAAATATTTTCTAGTTATACAAACTTGAAAAATTTTAATATCTCCAGATGTAGTATATAGGAAATAACAAAGAGCATAATTCAAAAGGGAAGTTACAGTATGCTCCGGGATGAACAATAAAGAGCTCTCAAGGTGATAGTTATGCAGGACTATATAAAATATATTAGATGGACCCTTATTTAAAAGGTTATTGAAGATTTCTATGAATCAACACCAGTCTTATGTTGGGTTATACACATATTTTGTTTCATATATATGTGTGTGTTATATGTGTATAAAAGACAGGAAGGAATATAAAGTCAAGAGAAAATGGAAATATACACTTTTTAAAGATTCTAATACTAGGAGAAGATATCATACAATCTTTTAGATAAATTGTAATTCAAAGATACAGCATAAATCTTAAAACAAAAATTAAGAGTAAGCAATATTCAGAAAATTAAACACTAATTAAAAATTAAATGTTTCAAAACATTTGAACTAAGAAAAAGTTTTCATGGTAGTAAAGAAGTAGTAACAATAAAAAATAAGATAAATACTGGAATGACAAATAAATGACCATCACTTCTGACAGTTTGGGGATAGGATATCGCACAAAGTTCTAGTGTGTTGTGGACATGGATAATGACCATGACACTTACTGGTGGCCAGGTGTCACTTGTGAGACTGAGCTACAGCTATTTTCTTGAAATCCACCCTGTAGTCCCATATGGAATTTTGACCCATAGGGTGCAAGAGAATTCTATTTGTAGAGTGTGCTGATGGAAATATTTTGCTGCTGTATACAGAAGAATAGCTGAAAGACTACTATTGCATAGCTCTTATTCTCCTGTGTTTAATTGTTGGCCCTATTTTGTGGATTCTTTCCATTCTCATTCATGGGGTTGTGATCATTTTACTCTCTCTCTCTAGAACATCATTTTAGTATTCTGTGTCTTTGGCTTTGTCATCATGTAATTCTTTAGTTCTTTGTTATGGAAGCATTCTACTTCATTAACTTGAAAGAGAGTTTTGCAGGGTATATCAGTCTGAGTTGGAATTTGTTTTCTTGCAAGACGTGAAGCACTTGGCTCCATGCTCTTCTTGACTTGATGGTTTGTGAAGAGAAGTCTGCTGTTATTCTGATGGGTTTTCCTTTAAATGTGATCTGTTTCTTTTCTTTAGATGTTCCTGTGCTGAATTTCTGAGATCTTGTTTATTATATGTCTGGGAGTGGTTTTAATTGCATTGATGTTATTTGGAGTTGTATATGCTTTGGTTACCTGAATGTCAGATTGTTGCCCCATATTTGGGAAGTTTTCTGCTTTTACTTTTGCCCATATTCTTTTTCTATCATTTGTATTGACTCCTTCCTTCTCATTGATACCTATTAGTGTCATATTGTTCATCTTCACATCGTCTTGCAGATGTTGAATTATTTTTTTCCTGCATCCTAGTTGTTTTTACGAGATCTTTGCTTACTTTTTCACTAGCTACAATGGTGACTTTAAGGTCAGAAAGTCCATTTTCATGTTCACTCAAACGGATTTGCCAGCTTGTGATTGAGGTTTTAATTTCCTGTATATCACTTTGGATCTGTTTCATAGATTCTATTTCTTTCCTATATTGCTTATTCAAGGGTTCTATCATTTTTATATTCTGCTCTATTTTTTTTTATCAGTGTATTCTTCAGAAGCACTTAGTACTTCTTTAATTATAGTTATCACTACTTTTTTACTTCAGAAATTATTTCTGATCTGATTTCTTCTATACCTTTCTGCAGTTGTTTCTTTACTTCCAACGCTATTATTTCAGAGATTGCTGCTGTGTGATTTCCAGTTTTCTCTATGCTAGTGTCTTCCTCATTTGTACTGGGTGGACACGGGACCTGAGACTGCTTTTTGTTCCTTCTCTTTGTCATTTTGTACAACGCTGACTTTTGACCTTTGGTGTAGAACTTAGATAGAGTTATTACCTTAGCATCAGTTCCAGTTCTATGAAGTTCAGACTCCTCCAGGTAGGTGTGGCTTGGGTCTGGCTGCTGGAAGACCCAAGCAGAGGAATTTAGTGTCTTCTTACTGATGATATTAATCCTGATTGCTTATGGTTTCTGCTGGCTTTCTTGTCTGGAATATTTTTTTTTTTTTAACTTTGTAAATAATAACAATCTTGGGAAGATACTTTGATATTACATAGATAATTTTGTTTCTCAACTTTTACTCACTAACTTTAGCATCCATTGTGGAATCTTTATTGAAGTAATTATTATAATGATATTCTAATAGTTATTTCTAATACTGCTCATTGCATTACTTACTTATTTAGAATTTGTATGGACTGTCTCAACTCATATGTATTTACTTTATCTAATCAGTCACAGTATGGACTGATGGTATTTTATTTGCTTGATACAACCAAATACTATAATATGTTGTTCCAGTTTAGGAATTGATAACTTTTTTAGGTTGGCTTTTGTGTCCATTTGAAGTGCTAATTTATTAGTTTTAGTATTGTAAAATGCTTCAGGACCAGCTTTATCTCCAAGAAACTCATGCTTTTTTGCTAGAAAATAATATTGAGAAATAAAGAGCTGGTGCTAAATGTATTCGTTGTTTACTAGAATGTCATTATATCTAAGTTCTCTTAGTGAAGAGTTTGAAAAATACATATATTTTATATATATGTTAATCTTTGTCTCTATCTCTGCATATTTTTATAAATACATGTGATAATCTTCACTTTATGTGGACAGTGCTTTCAGTTGTGGTAGATACAGAGTCATATATCTACTATGTATGATTATATAGCCATAATGTAAACAGTTCCATCATTATCATGCCCCTTCACACTCCACGCCCAAGGCAAACACTGGCTTGGTTTCCTTCCTTTCCCTCAGTTTGGCTTTTTCCAAAGTGTCGTAAGTAAATCATATGTCGTTTAAATGTGCCTTCTTTGTCATAACAGTGCATTTAAAGTTCCTTTAGTTTGTTGCTCTTTGTAGATGAGCAATATTACATTCTATGTATGCATATCTTTTCTATTTTTATTCCTTTGAGCATCTTGTTAGAAACAGACTAGGATAGAGGAGAATGAGGGCATATGTAGAGAGAGGCACAGAATCCAGTAGAGAAGTCACTTTCCCAGGCTTACATGTGAAGGAAGTGTTAGAGTAAGAAGTTGAACCAAAGCATTTTGGCATTAGAGAGCATCCTCTTAACCACCAGCTGGTTACATGTGGGAGATAAGTATAAGTAAACCAAGCATGGATCTTAGATGCAGTTATCAAATATTTAATTTAGTGATGTAGAGGATGCAAAAGAAGTGAGTATGCGTTCAATTTTAGATACACTGAGTCTTAGCATATAGATGGTACATCTACTTAAGGAAATTCACTAGTGTCTGGAGTGTGGAGCGGACTAAGTGGGAAGTTACCACTATTTTAAGGCATTTAAAGCCATAGTTTTCTTTATTATTTTCATTTTCATTTCTTTTTTTCCCCAAAACTCAGGCCTCAGTCCTGAAAAGTAATCAGAATGTGCATGCTGTTTCATACATGGTATCCAGAATTAAAGGAATTTATCACAGGCTTCATGATTTTAAAGAGTACATACAAGAGTAGGTATTTTTACCCAGGTAAAATATAAAAGAGTAAAGATATGTAAGCGTACAGAGCAATGTCATGAAATTCAAATGAGTTTCAAAAAGCTTTAGATACAATATCAGGAAGAGGTTGTGTTTACAAAGGATTTAGTGTCCCATTTCAGTGTGGACAGTGAGTGATATTAGTGAAAACATTTCCATAGAGTAGAAGAGAGCTAAAACTTTAGACTTAATCAGAGTTGAAGAAAGAGAAATGGCAGTAACATGACACCTAGTTCTGAAGAAAACAGGACATCTCTGGCTTGCAAGTAAAAATATGCCTTTTTTTTAATAGTTTACATTAATTAGAAAAGAGAGACAGGACAGAAGGATAGTCTTCATACAGCTCCCAGACTGTATATCTTTATACAGTCAAGGGATGTGAGGCCAGACTCCAGTGCTGGTGGAAAGTGTAGTTTTTATTGCAGGAAGACTGCTTCCAATAAGTTTCCAAAGACTACATGGCACACTGGGAAAGTAAATTTTTCTTTTTCTTTCCTTTTTTTTTTTAATGTATTTGGTACAGGGTGTCACTGTGCAGTTTGGTTTTGTAGTGTTACTCCTGTTTTCAGCCTCCCCAGCACTGGGATTACAGGCATGTGCCACTATGGCAGGATTTGGTGGCTGGCTCAACTTTCCCAGGGATGAGGCCAGCACCATGTGGTGTTGAGGATCAAACCCCTGTCTCTGTTCTTGCCTAAGTAGGCACTTAGTCCACTGAGCTATCTCACCAGGCTGGTAAATTTCATTGAAAACATCCCAAGGTCTAAGCAAATGTTACTGATATTTAGCTTAATGCTTTTATTTGCTGTGTAATTTCAGTGTAAAGTAAATAACTGAACCTTAATTTTAAGGTTGGACATTTTCTTTACTATGTATCAGAATATTGAATATGTACTCATGAGCTAATTTCACAAGATATAGGAATAGTTTACACTATATATGTGATTAGAGAGATGATTTCCCCTATGGTATGTGCAAAGCCATGTAATAATTTGCTAACACAGGCTACCATAAAAAACAGATATACAGTCCGTGTATTGGCATTTTTCTATTGGCTAGAGTAGCTTTTATTGTAATTGGTGAAAATTGTTTAGAAACTATCCTAAGGCCCTTAGAAAGGTAATTTCTTGAATGCAAACTTCATTCATTAAGTTCCCTAGTGTTTGTGGGAAGGGAGGGAGGGAGGAAGGCAGGGAAGAAAGGAAGGAAAGAAGGAAGGAAGGAAGGAAGGAAGGAAGGAAGGAAGGAAGGAAGGAAGGAAGGAAGGAAGGAAGGAAGGAAGAGGGGAGAGTGGGAGGGAGGGAAAAGGGAAAGGGAAGACAGCAGACAGACTCACTCTATAAGACATTCCTTGGGGCTGGGGAAGCAGTTCAGTGGTGTAAACACCTGCCAGGCAAGTGCAGGGTGGAGTTCAATCCCCAGTAGCACAAAAAAAATCCTTAGAAGAAATTAATGAATGAGCAATTTATTCTAACAGAATGATTTTTCTGTATGATAAACTCATAAATTTACTGATGCTCATTTTTTTTAGAATAGTAGAATCAAAGCTATGGGTTTATGTATGTTCTTAAAAGGGAATCTAAAAGTGAAAGATGTTGTTTTGTCATTTGAAACATAGCCGTTATCAAAGGGGTGAAAAGCAGTTTATCATCAAGTGTTGTCCTAAGTATGCTTAGCATTGATCAAGTATTACTCTGTCAAGTAATATAAACAGGATTAAATCCTTCTATTAAATAATTTAGAGGGATTTGCCAGATAGCTTAGTGGAATAAAGTTCCTGCTTAGAGTGCAGCATCCAGGTTCAATCCCCAGCGTGCTGCGCCAGCCCCGCCCCTGGGGTGCTCTGAGACAAGGATTGAGACGGCATGGTGACATGTGCCTGTAATCCTAGCACTTGGGAGATTGAAAACGGGAGAATCAGTACAAGTCTGATCTACATAGTGAGATACTGTAGATCCTGTAGAACTGTACTAAATATAATAATTATAATGATAATAGTAAGCATAATAATAATAATTTAAATAAGCACACATATCAAGCCCAAAAGAGAAACGAGTGTTTATAATCTGAGGGAAATTTGTGGGAGCAGGGGGTTAAGTGGTTAAACAGCTTGACATTCTGTGACTGAGAGGAAACATACCCCAGTACTGCAAATCAATAGCCTTCAAATATACAAAAAAAATTTTTATTATTATTCATGGTTACAATACATGATGGATACATTCATTGTGGAGAGTTGGTACTTCTACATAGTGCTCCTTTTTAAATTCCCCTTCCATTTTGCTCCTTCCATTTTTTGTCTTTCCCTAGATCTCATCCCCATTTGTATGAGGTCTACCTCCCCATTTCCTACCATCTATTGTTTATTACATCTTTTAAGTTATTCTTTCTTTGGGTTTCTCACATAAGAGAAACCATAAAATATTTAACATTCTATGTCTGGTTTATTTAAATCTTGGTCATATGAAATCTGAGGATAATGAAATAGTCACAGTAATTAAAAATGTGTACTACTAAGAGTTGAAGTTATTGTGCTTTAGAGGTGGTAACAGAAAGGTTTATATGCTCCCTAACATAGAGGGGTGAACCAAATTGAATATAATATAATTTGAATTATTCTAATAGTTGCCATATGCTATATGCTACTATTCTCAGTAATCTTTTACTAAGCTTTTTGAGTTATTTTTCCCTGCTTTTTTATTAACTTTTTCTTTGTGTTTAGTTTCTTACTTTGACCAGTGTTCTTAGTGAAAAGAGGGGTTTTTTTTTTGTTTGTTTTTGTTTTGTTTTGTTTTTTTTATGAGCAGAATAGATTTTATGGAGAGAAAGAAAGCTCCTGTCTGAGAGAGGGTGGCCCGAGTGGGTAGTTCCCCCAAGAGAGTATTTCTTATAAGCTTTTTTAATGTAGATATAAACAAGTTTTATATATATCTTAGTTACTTTTCTTATTACTGAGACAAAATACCTGACATTGAAAGTTAAAGGAAGAACAGTTAGCAGAGGGGCATCACAGAAGAGAAACATGGCTGGCAGAAGACAGGGAAAACGAGCAACAAGAAACAGGAGACAGATGGCAGTAGCAGCTTTTTCTGTCCTTATATCTTACCCAGGCTGCTCATGCCTAGGGTGTCTAGCACTCACTCTCAGGGTGGAGCACCCTTCATCCTACTCATACTGTGCCAAACCAGACTGGACTAATTTAGTAATCTAATCACACACCCTTGTTTCCAACATCCCACACTCCAGACCTAGCCACCTCTAAAAAGACCTACTTAGGACTACCTGAGACTTTGTGGGGACATCTAGCCATGAGGCAAAGCAACATTTCCAAAAATAATGAAAGTAATGGATTATCATTTCAATTATTTTAATTCAGGGTCTACATTCTGAACATGGATTAATATATAGTGTGCCATTAGCTGTATACTATTGGAAAAGCTGTTTGCCTCATTCTGAGTTATCTGAAGCTGTTACTTTTTTAAAAAGTATTTCTCTCTAGTTTTTTTCTTTTTGTATTTATTTCATACTTTGACTTAAATGTTACTGTTTATGAAGGATTATATTTTACCTCTACAGGGTTTTGTTTTTACTTCATAGAAAATAAATTGGTCACTAAGTTATCAGAAAAACAGTAATTGCAGAGAAAGCAGGGGAAAAGTATTTTAAGAGCTACTTTGTAGGTTAGGCATGGGTCCCACTTATCCATAAACTTCAACAGCCAGGGTATTAATAAAGAAGTCTGCTGAATTCTCATTACAATCACAGTCATCTATGGTGGAGGTAAGGGTAAGTCTCCATCTTATATAGGTGTTTAGACATCTTACAGGCTAACTAGAGAATATAAAACACCAAAACTTCCCAGAATTGTAAGAGGCATCTGCCCCATCTTAGTTACAAGCCATCTCTCAACATCCATTTTTTACTTTCTACAGAAAATTTTCATTTTTCCTGCTTTAACTATTAGCTTGTTGTAAAGGTTGTGAGTACCAAAGCCTCAAAACAACTTTACATAGTGAGAATGGCAATAAAAGAGATTGTTGTTGATGTGACATGCTTTCTTTAGCATGGGTTTTTCCATTTTGATAAAGGCTTTGTGCTTCTGAAATATTTCATTACTTCTTCAAGTATGTCAAATAATCATAAAGTTAGAAGTTTTTTTTTTTTTTTTTCTTGGAATTAATTACTTGAGGGCAGCCACTGTAACTAACATAGATAGTTTGTGACTTACACTTTTTCTTGTATTTTTTGAAATTGTTATTTGAGGGCAGCCACTGTAGCTAATATAGATAGTTCATGACTTGTTTATAGAGTGTATGGTAAGGAAGATTTTTTAATTTGTACTGTATATAAATAGTTGGTTATTATATCACTTAAAGTAGCCACCTTAACAATAAGATTAAAATATATACATATATGTGTGTGTGTGTGTGTGTGTGTGTGTGTGTGTGTGTGTGTGTGTATTTCCAGAAACCTAAGGAATAGTTAATAAACTATCTCTTGAGAATTTTAAAGGATATATAACATTTAGGGAAAAAAAGTGAGATTAAAAAAAAATTATTTAAAACAACTTTCATTACTGAGAATCTTTTAATTTTAGAAAGGAAGGACTGGCAAGATAGATCAGTGGACTAAGCGCCTACTCAGGCAAGCACAAATATCAGGGTTCAGTCCCTAGCACCACAAGCTGTGCCAGCCCCACCCCTGGGTACACTGAGCAGGCCACAGAGGCTGGGCATGGTGGTGCATGCCTATAATTCCAGTGCTGGGGAGGCTGAAAACAGGAAGATGACTACAAGTCCAAGCTTTGTAGTGAGACCCTGTACATAACACAGTAAAAAAAAAAAAAAAAAAAAAAATTCAGAAAAGAAGTTACAGCCATTTGTAATGTCACTTCCTATCATACCTGTTGACATGTAGATTGAGGGAGGAAGAGTGCAAGTTTGAGCCCAGTCTGGGTAAACAAGACCCTGCCTGAAAATACCAAAAGGGGCCAAGGTTAAAGCTCAGTACTACCTGGGCTCGCCAACACACGACTGACTGTATGTTGTTTATCTTTTAAGTTTCTGATAAGTAAATAAGTGGTATGTATCCTTTAAAATTCTGAGGAGATAGTTATTACCTGGAACTGCTAGAGGCTAGTGTGTGTGTACTTTAAATGATATAATAGCCAACTATTTATATACACTACCGTTACTTACTGTTAAGGTCAGTACTTTAAGTGATATAATAACCAACTATGTATAGTACAGATTTTTTAAAAATTGTTTTCTTACCATACACTGTATAAACAAGTCAGCATGAAATAGGTTAGAGCTGATCTATATTTAGTCACAGTGGCTGCTCTCAAATGTCATTTCCAAACTACAAAAATGGTTCTAACTTAATAGTGAAGAAATAATTATAATTATTTGATGTACTTTAATAAGGTGAACTCAAACAATCATTTCACATTTTTAAATGAAAGCGGTATTTTAATGGAATGGAAAATCACCAGCTTATCTTAGAAACATAAATATGTCTAAATACTTTTCATAGCTCTGACGTGGAACCTGGATCCTGTTGGGCAGGCTATTTTGTAGTGTATTAATTTGCATTCCACCTGTCAGTGTGCCTATAGGTAAAGACATGAAACCACACCCAGTGTTCTGACCTTTTCCTCAGGGGACTGTGACTAGAATCCTTTGGCTCAAGGGGCCAGGCTATTTGAATAGCTCTCAGCTCAGAGTGCTTTTCCTTTTCAGTGGGCTGAAGCTGCTAGAACAAAGGAAATAGTGGTGCAACATTTCTCAAGACTGCTGCTATGGAGATTTAACACCTGACCCTCCCTGCCAGGATCTGCTTGGAAAGCTTACTTATCACAACAGCATATTTGATACATACAAGTGGTTTTACTGCTCAGCTAGATATTTATAATTTTGTTCCTCAGGATTTCACTATTCTACGTAAAACAATGAGTTCTTTGTTGTTTGTTTCCTTTTATTTTTGTTGCTTTTTGTGTTTGTTTTATTTGGATAAAGACTGATGGTTTTTTTAGATTTATAAGATTTTTCCTGGACTTTTTCACCCCTTTTATTTTCAGCTGTATGAGTTAATATTATCTTCGTTTGATGGTGATTAAAAAAATTTTTATAAATGCAAAGTATATTGTAAACTGAAAAGAACTTTTTAGTGTAGTGGAAAACTGGTTAAGCAAATAAGGAAACCTGGCAGCTTCATTTTCTAGAATGGATTCTTACAAGACCTATTTGGCAACTGTCAAACTCAGTGGCTCTTGGTTGGAAGAACAAGATGAAGACATTTATGAGGTTGAATCTCGAGTACCTTTGCCATATCCTTTTCCTCTATGTGAACATTTGGATGAAAATAACTCAGTAATTATTAATACTTCTATTTTTCATTTTATTCATAAAAGAAATGGGCACATATTAAAGCTGATTTCTAAAATTTCACTGCCTACCCCTCCTTATTCAGTAAGTATAAAAGTTATTTTTAAATTATAATAAGAAATGAAATTTTAAGTGTCTTTAGTAAGATTAAATGGAATAAGATTTTGTTTTATTATTGTTTGGTGTGTTACTACTCACTCATCCTGGATGTATTCAAGTGCTAAAATTATAGTTGGCTTAGGAGCCCCAGTTTGGATGGTTTTTAATTCCAGAAAGCAAAAAGAGATGCCACATTTCTCCAATATCAGGCCAGCCGTTTAAAAGATTTGACTTGTCCTTAAGATTCTTGCTTTTGTGTGGTACCAATTCTAAATACAAACAAAATGATGCTTGAGAGACTGAGCATTGTGTGAAATCTAAAGCAGCTTGAGTGTGTTGTCTTTGAGCCAGTCAGAACATGTCATATTGGCTATACTTTAGCCAAGAAAAAAAGGAAATCTCTCTGAAAGTTTTCTTAGCACCCTCAGGAACCTATGTTCTATTTTTAAGTTGCCTACTAAGCCTGTAAAGAAAAGCTGCTTTTCTTTTCTAATGTGAAATGTTTCTGTAAAAACTGAAAGGTTTTAACATAAAGATGCCTGCATATTCAGTTTTCTAGATTCATTTAATGTTTCTGTATGTGAATGATTCACAAGTTACTCAGCACTTTTTATGACCTTCACTATTCCTACTAGCTAATATTTAACAAGCCAGATGGTTTTCACAATAGTTTTGTTACTTCTACAACTTTAATTTTAAAGTGACAGAATATACACTAAAGCTCCACCAGTACTTTAAATGTTTCCTCAGTAATTTTTTTAATTAATGAATTTGAATTTATGTACTTTATGCTTTTATAAATATTACCCTGATTGAATAGGAAGGATGAGGGGGCCTTAAGGTATTTATATTAGAATATGAAAGGGGACTCCACCTGTACAGTGTAGATTCCATCTGCTATCATAAATAAAACTCATTAGTGTACTGTATTTACTGCTTCAATTTTTTGCTTTGTTTTATAAAATCAAATTTAAGGCTTGTTTTAGATTTTGTGAAGTAGAACATAAAATTTATAGCTTTGAACTCTTAGGTTTCATGTATTCACTAGTTAACAATTATATAAAAAAAATTTGTGTATGTAAGTGAAAGTTGATATACATTTAAATGTTTTTTAAACGTTTAAATATGAGCATTTCATACAGCATTTAAATCTCCTATACCAAATGTTATCTTGTGTATCTAAAGTGTACCAAAAAATTTTGAAAAGATAAGCCACCCAAAAAACATAGATATGTGATATATAAAGTTGTGGCTAAGTTCATGAAAGTAGTAATGTACATGTTATTCCATACTTTATGGTCATGTTTCTTTTATAGTAAAAACTAATTGTATTATCTAAATTTAAAAGGAGGGGCCGGGGAGATGGCTCAATGGAATAAGCGCTTCCCTGGCAAGCACAGGGGCCTGAGTTCCTCCATAAAAAAACAAAGTTGATCTATTATGGGCCAGGGAAATAGCTTAGTGGATTAAGTGCTTGCCTGCCAAGTGCAAGGTCCTGAGTTTGATCCTAGGTTCCATCAATAAATAAATAAATTTAAAGGGAAAACTTGCCACTTGAAAATAACTGTTTGCTTTATTATTTTGTAGATAGCAACATGTTTCCATTGATATTTTAGGAAATAATTTATAATTTAAAACTTAGGCTTAAATCTCTTTTATGAGTCATATATTTGTCCTTGTATTATTTTAAAATAAATTCCAAAATATATTAAAGCATCCTATTGAAACAAGAATAATTGTATGTTAGATATTTTAAAAATATAGTAGTCACCATAAAAAGCTTTAATAACTCTAAAATCTATTTGTTATGGCAAATGCTTCTTAGATATGAAGAGCAGGAGTACTTAAAGAATAAAACATACTTAACTATTCTAAAAATGTTATAATACATTACTGATATCTGACTAGAAACCACTACATTTGATCATATTTTTAGGTTAAAACAAGCAATAATATCTTTGTAATGCACACAGTGCTTTACATATAAATTTAAAATTTTTTGAGATTTGGTCATACATACAGTTATTTCTTTTAAAGATTTTTGAAGAACTAGAAACATTTGAGGTCAAATTTTTCCTAAGTACTTACAGTAAAAACATAAGCAGGTAGTGATACTCAGTAACCTGGATAATTAAAGCAGAAGCAATGCTTTCTGTAATTTCATACAATTGATTTAGTTAACAGTGATCCACTAATATCATAATTGAGACTGTTGGCTTTCAGTCTGTGCTGCCATCTTAAAAACATTTAAGAATATAGTCTAGCTCTTTGCATCAGTGACAGCATTTTATGATGGCTCTATTTTTAATGCTTCTGATTTATAAAGTTTTTAAAATAAACTGAATATAGAATCTTATACTTTCTTGCAAGGGGACAAATCAAGCCCATGAATTGTAAATTTAATTTCAGTTTTTGTGCCACTATGATTTTAACTGGTACTAGTGTATTAAGCATCTATTAATAGTCCATCACAAAGTACAGCAAATACTGTAGGAGTCATAATGTATAAATGTTAAATATAAATACTTTCTCATTGATCATATGTTCATTATATAAAGCTTCAGAAAATATGAAGCTCCTAAGGTTCATTACTTTATACTTGCCTTTATGTCATGGAATACATGTCCATTGAGTTAGTAGTTTATTTCCCAAAGGAGCATGCTTTTTTGACCTATAAAACTACAGTATGTCTTATCAGAATTGTCGTACAGCTAATCTACACATTTACTGTGACTTCCCTTCCTGCTAATATTAATAAGCATTAGAACTATTTAAGTGACTGTATTTTAATTTTTTCACTTTTAATCTTTAAGCTTTAATTGAAAGTGACACTGATACTACCAACACTTTATCATCCTTCATGTGTTCTTTCCCTCCTGGTTTAGCTCGAACATGCAAAAGTCACACAGACAGAATTGATGCGTGAATCATTTAGACAGAAACAAGAAGCAACAGAATCATTTAAGTGCCAAGAAGAACTGCGAGAGCGCCTTCATGAGGAGTCCAGGGCCAGAGAACAGCTGGCAGTGGAGCTCAGTAAGGCGGAGGGTAAGCACCCTATCTCTGCCAACTGAGACTGGAGAAATTTCAATCTTAAAATAGAGAATTGAAAACACTCTAATTTAGAGCCGCCACTGAAAAGTGGATGTATTTTTCTTCAGATTTCCTCCAGGCAGTTTTTAAAACTACACATGCACACACACATGTGCACATCATACTAAAAGAAGAATTTAGAAAATATTTTAAAATGTTAGAAAATGCAGGATTGGATGAAGTGAGTTGTTACCATAATCCACCTGTTGTTTAAGGAACCATTAAACAGTGGCTGAGGTTTTAGCTTTTAACACCTCAGGCTTTTTCTGTTTTTTCAGGTTATTGAAGGTACCTTCTAGAATTAAAAGTATCATCCTTCTTTAAGGTATTTAAAATGTGATATCAATTCAGAAGTATCTGATTTAGATTAAGCTTTCCAAGAACCTATCTCTTTCTGTTTCGTAGTGAATTATACATGCATAATATGGTATCTTTGTATAGCAAAGTACAAGTAGTAGGAGTTTAGAGAAATTTCATGTATATTCACAGTGGTAAACAAGAAACAGTACTAAACATATCATATTAAAGGTTAATAGTTGCAGCAAATTAAAACTTTTTAATAGGTTAGAATGACTTTTTGTTAATAGTACATCTTTATATAAAAACTTAATGATAGAACTTTAAATGAGTAGTGATTTCATTCCTTGACAATTTTATTTTACAGGTGTCATTGATGGTTATGCAGATGAAAAAACTCTTTTTGAAAGGCAAATTCAGGAAAAAACTGATATAATAGATCACCTTGAACAGGAATTGTTATGTGCAGGTAATAGATTACAGGAATTGGAAGCAGACCAACAGCAGATCCAAGAAGAAAGAGAATTGCTGTCCAGACAAAAGGAGGCTATGATATCAGAGGCAGGCCCAGTTGAACAACGTATGTATTTTTAGACTTCTGTAAGACTGTCCTGTTTTATTTATGTCATTTAGATGTTTTCTCCCTCTTTCAGAACCATTTTTGTGTATTTTACATAAGAACTTGAAAAGTTATAAGTAAAAAGTTTCATTAGTAATGTGGAATCAAGATCTCTAGAGGTTTTGTTTCTCTTTTTACTTTTGGCAGATATTAGCTGATTGGGGAGGAAAAACAAAGGTACTTCTTTATCCCTAAATCTCTGCTGTGTGATACAGTTACAGATAGTGAGACAGAAGATTTTACAAATTATGTGAGGTTTAGTTCTTTTAATAGCAGAGAGTCAGCAAAAAATACATTTTTGAACTGAATTGAGTAAGAACAGTGATCTGGTACCAGTAGTAAGTCAGTAAAGGGGCCTTGAGCCTCCAAGCAAAATAGTTTGAAAAGGTCAGAAACAGGCTGACATCTAGTCTAATCTAAGAATGCATTCAAATAATATTTAAATTTTTAAGTAAACTTAATTTTTCCTCAACTGAGAAATTAACATCTTGAGTTAAAGCTTGTTCAGTGATACTGGTCTTTGAAACAGTGGAGTTTTAATCCTGTTTATCATATCCTCTCACTTACGTTATACATATAGTAGAAAATATAAATGTCTTAATTTCATTTACAGCATATATTTGTTAAATATGCTGAAGTTTTTTCCAGTGCTCACATTGCTTAACATAGATTTAGGGTTGGAATTTTAATATGGAATGAATACATGTCAAATATAAAACATTCAAGAAGTACATTATATGTATTAGTAATACATATTACTAGGGCCAGCCAAATAGCTCAGTGAATTAAATCACCTGCTTAGGCAGACATTGCAGCTGGGGTTCAATCCCTGGAGTGCTATGAAGGTGGAGGACACTGAGAAGGTGATTGAGACTGGGCGTGGTGGCACATGCCTGTAATTCCAGCTCTTGTGAGACTGAACACAGGCGGATCACTACGAGTCTGATCTATGTAGTGAAACCCTGTAGACCCTGTCCTAAGTACAAAAATAAATAGTAATATATATTACTAATACTGATAAACAATGATTTTAGCTTTTGCTTCTAATACATGTAGCATAAAAGATTATATAAGCAATGAAGACATAATTATATTTTTGTTGTATCTTTTTCATTCTCTTAGGACTAGTAGATGCTGCAGTCGATGCAGCACCTGGAGCAGGTGTGTGTGTGTGTGTATAGTTGCATGAACTGTTTTTGGGTGGTAGACTGACAATTCAAAATTTGGGTGACCTTTAGATTTTCAAATAACATGCCTCTAATTTTGCAGTTTTACTGTTGTGTTTTATACTTACAGTTTTTCTCTAACATTTTTTTTTACAATAAAAATACACATTTTCATTTGAAATTGAGTTTCATTATAACCGTCATTTCATTGTATCTAGTTGTATACAGAGCTTAAGAAATTTTTTAAACAATGTTTCTAATAATTTTTTTTATGTATTTAGTACAGGGTCTTACTACATAGAGCCAACTCATAGTGGTCCTCCTGTTTTCTAATAAATTTTAAGAAACTATTTTTTTAACTTTGATTCTTAAGTGTGATTAAATTCATCTGTAGCTTTTCAAAATGTTCCTTCAAAATCAGGAAGATAGTGGTGGCAAAAGAGTTAATGAAACTTAATAACAGGCTTTCCAGTTGATTTACTTTTATATCAATATTTAGTAACACTATTGTTTTTAAAGATTTCTAATCCTAAGTACAGTATAAACACATCAGTTAATATAGTATAAAGCTATTTTGCAACGGGTTTGCCACGAGAGTACAGGTGTAGTGAAAGCCACCACTAAATCCAACCCAATATGGGAAAGGAAAAGACTCACATTAATATTGTCACTATTGGACATGTAGACTCCGGCAAGCCCACCACCACCGGCCATCTGATCTTCAAATGTGGTGGCATCAACAAAAGAGCCGTTGAAAAATTTGAGAAGGAGGTTGCTAAGATAAGGAAGGGTTCCTTCAAGTATGCCTGGGTGTTGGCAAGCTGAAAGATGTGTGTGAGTATGGTATCACCAATTGACATCTCTCTGTGGAAATTTGAGACCAGCAAGAATTATGTGACCATCATTGATGCCCCTGGACACAGATACTTCATCAAAAACATGATTAAAGGCACATCTCAGGCTGGCTGTGCTGTTCTTATTGTTGCTGCTGGTGTTGGTGAATTCAAAGCTGGTACCTCCAAGAACAGGCAGATCTGTGAGCATCTCCTTCTGGCTTACCCCCTGGGTATGAAACAGCTAGTTGTTGGAGTTAACCAAATGGGTTCCATGGAGCCACCCTACAGTCAGAAGAGATACAAGGAAATTGTTAAGGAAGTCAGCACCTACATTAAAAAGGCTACAACCCTGACACCGTAACTTTTGTGCCGATTTGGAATAGTGACAACATGCTGGAGCCAAATGCTTACATGCCTTGGTTCAAAAGATGGAAGGTCACTCGTAAAGATGGCAATGCCAGCAGAACCACACTGCTTGAAGCTTGGATTGCTCCTCCCACCCACTGACAAGCCTTTGCGGCAGCCCCTCCAGGATGTCTACAAAATCAGTGGTATTGGCACTGTTCCTGTGGGCCAAGTGGAGACTGGTGTTCTCAAACCTGGCATGGTGGTCACCTTTGCTCCAGTCAACATCACAACTGAAGTCAAGTCTGTTGAAATGTACCTTGAAGCTTTGAGTGAAGCTTTTTCTGGGGACAATGTGGGCTTCAACATCAAGAATGTGTCTGTCAAAGATGTCCAGCATGGCATTTTGGCTGGTGACAGTAAAAATGACCCACCAATGTAAGCAGCTGGCTTCACTGCTCAGGTGATTATCCTGAACTGACCCAGCCAGATCACTGCTGGCTATGCCCTTTCCTGGATTGTCACACAGCTCACATTGTTTGCAAGTTTGCTGAGTTGAAAGAAAAGATTGATCTCCGGTCCGGTAAGAAGCTGGAAGATGGGCCAAGTTTTTGAAATCTGGTGGTGCAGCCATTTTTGACATGGTTCCAGGCAAGCCCACGTGTGTCGAGAGCTTCTCTGATCTCCCACCTCTGAGTCGCTTTGCTGTTCACGATATGAGACAGACAGTTGCTGTGGGTATCATCAAAGCTGTGGACAAGAAGGCTGCTGTAGCTGGCAAGGTCACCAAGTCTGCCCAAAAAGTTCAGAAGGCTAAGTGAATATTATCCCTGCCACCTGCCACCCCTGTCTTAATCAGTGGCAGAGGACTGGTCTCAGAACTGTTTCTCCCAATTGGCCATTTAAGTCTAATAGTGAAAGACTGGTTAATGATAACAATAAAACCAGAAGGAAAGGAGAATGTTTTGTGGACCATTTTGTTTTTTCTGTGTGGCAGTTTTTCAGTTACTAGTTTTTAAAATCAGTACTTTTTAATGGAAACAACTTGACCAAAAATCTGTCACAGAATTTTGAGACCCATTAAAACAAAGTTTAGTGAGAAAAAAAAAAATTTATATGTAGTATAAAAATTCTAGAGCTATGTTATTTCCATTTTCTTCAAAAAGATCATTTTATTTTGATTATTTATACTTTAATAATGACAATAATTATCATTTACATAGTTTATCATATCCCACTATTCTTTACATATCATAATTTATTTGATCCCAAAATTCTTCTAAAAGATTGATGATAATAGTATCCCATTTTATGTCTGAGAATACTAAAGAACATCATATTAATGTTACATAGGAAAAAAGGCTCAGAGCTAGTATTTGAATCCATAATAGTCTACTCCTCAGCCCAACCACTCTTCTCCTTACACATGTCAATTTTCCCTCGATGCACATTCATGTAAGCATGCAAAAGCATCTCAGGAGTACAGATCTGATAAAGAGTGAGTCTAACAGGAAATTATGTTTTAGTGTAGTATTTGATGGCTGTGTACTGCATGCATATAAAGTGGCTTAATGGGCTTAGAATGGACTAATTTTGCCTGAGAAAAACAAAATGGTAAGATTTTTCTTTTTCCCTGTGGTTGAATTTAATTGGACTTTTCTCCTAATAATAAAAGTGAATTTTTTTTCTCATTTACTATGTTGTTTTCATACAACATTAACTTTTTATGACAGAATATACTTTTTTCTTAATTCTCTATTAATACTTATGTAGAAGTGAGATAATCTTGATACTTGTATAATACTTTTTAACATGTATTTAAAATAAATCTGTCTTTATTTTATGAAGATAAAATTTAAACATAGTTATGGTGACTTTATTATTATAACATTAATTGTGATTTACCTTGGTATGTTTTCACATTTATAAACAGAGCTACTACAAGAGACCGAAAAACTAATGAAGGAAAAGCTAGAAGTACAGTGTCAAGCAGAAAAAGTACGTGATGATCTTCAAAAGCAAGTGAAAGCGCTAGAAATAGATGTTGAAGAACAAGTCAGTAGGTTTATAGAGCTGGAACAAGAGAAAAATGCTGAATTGATGGATTTAAGACAGCAAAACCAAGCACTGGAAAAGCAGTTAGAAAAAATGAGAAAATTTTTAGATGTAAGTATTCTCAATTTGAATATTGATTTTTCTTAAAAAAGTACTGCTTACTGCTGTTGAAGGCTTTGAATTTTAAATTATGATGACCTGTGAGTAACTATTTTCATCCATATTTGCATTCTACAATGATTGTTTTTCTCATTTAAAAAAATTCCAATGTACATTGTATTATAATCAGAATTAAAAATAGTACAATTAGGAAGCCGGGCGTGGTGGCGCAGGCCTGTAATCCCAGCACTTGGGAGGCTGAGGCAGGAGGATTGTTGTGAGTTCGAGACCAGCCTGAGCTACAAAGTGAGTTTAAGGCCAGCCTGAACTGCATAGTGAGACACTGTCTCAAAAAAAAAAAAAAAAAAGACAAAAGAAAAAATAAAAATAGTACAATTAGGGGTGTAGCTCCATGGTAAAGTACAGGTACAGGGTTATGGATTCAATCTGGCACATACAAAAACAAAAGGAAGTAAGACAGGAAGCTTAAAGTAAGTCCTATTGCATTTTCCAAATTCAGAGTTTTAAGTATGTCTTAGTCTTTCTTTAACCAGTACCAAAACACATGAGAATTCTAAGAGTAGACTGGCTACCACTGCATCCTCTTCCAGAAGAATATACATAGCTAACAATAGTGGGCACTAGGAAGTAAGACTGGAGCAGTCAGAGCAATGCCATTTAGGGCTTTCTCCAGAGCAGTGATAAATTTCCAGTCTCAAACAATTTGTCTTCTTTAGAATCTCACATGAGTCTGATGTTCTCTTCACACATCAGAGAGTCACATTCTTAGACATTTTCTAATGTTAGGTATGTAATTTAGATTAGGATTAAATTGATTTATGAGACAATTTTTATACTTATTTTAATGGCTGAATTAGCCATAGGCTTTTTCCTTTGTGCAAAAAGGTAAATTCATTTCAAGAATTTTTTTCCTTCTGATTTAGTATTACTTAAATTTTTGCTGAAGAGCCCTTATAAGATACATAACATATTCAAAAATAAATTTATTTTTCTTTTCAAACTTTGTGATTTAGGGTATTCTGTCATCAGTTTTATCAGTTCATCTTCAAACGAAACTAATCTTTAACAAAAAGGAAATGAGGTAAAAGGTTTAATAAATATTGCTTCTTTAGTTACTATCATTATTGTTATTAAACTTCAGGAGCAAGCCATTGATAGAGAACATGAGAGAGATGTGTTCCAACAGGAAATACAGAAACTGGAGCAGCAGCTTAAGGCGGTACCTCGGTTTCAGCCTGTCAGTGAACATCAAACTAGAGAGGTAAGAACTTTATTGATGTTGCCTACCTTGCATTACTTTGTATCTTATGTACAAAATATGATTTACTTTGTGAGAAAAGTGAATTCTTTTTATAGTACATAAATCCCCAAAGTCCAAGCAATCAAATACTGCTCAGATGTGAGATCAGCATGAGCCAGGCACTGCATTAGATTCTTAGCTCTGCAAATAAAAGAAATTGTTTGAATTGAAATTTGGAGCTATTTTTCATCTGCATACCTCTTATAAGTTAGAAGTTCAATAAAATTAGCTACTCATTTCTTTACACCATTCCCAACAAAACTGATTGAAGGAATTATCCATATTCACTCTTTACTACATTTCCCATTCTTTTCTCAGTCTACCCAGTGAAATTTCTAACTGCTCTGTCTTGGAATTTCATGCCCTCTATTCCATTCAAACTGTGTTTGTGACAGTTATCCAGAGCCTCATGATTCTTGAGTAATCACCTGTCTGTCTTCAGCCTACTCACCCATTCAGAGGCATTCATCATGATCTTCTGAAAACACTTCCTTTGGCTTCTATGACATACCTGCTCCACTGATTTTCTCTAGCCTTTTTGTCCCTCTCTTTGCCCATGATAAATGATGGGGTACTCCATGAATTAGTTTTAAGCCCTTTTTTCTTCCATATGTACATTCACTGCTTGGGCAGTCCTATAAAAATCACTCCATATTTGTTCCTTTGTTCCTGATTCAAGTATGCAGTTCCATCCTTTTTTGGCAGAACCAGGGATTGAACTCAGGCCTTTGCACTTGCCAGGGAAGCACTTATTCCACTAGGCCATCTCCCCGGCCCCTTGAGTTCCATACTTGAATATTCAACTGCCTATTCTCCACTTAGATGTCTGAAGACTAATGTCCAAAAGTGACCTATTGGTTCCTGATGAGCCTTCAATAAAGAAAACAAGAATAAAGCATGTTTTTTCTTCATTTCAAAGTCTATACCTTCTATTCATTGCTAAAACATAGAATTCTTCCTTGGCCTGACTTTTCTCAGCTTTGTCATTACCTGTTGCTAGTCGGATTTCTACTGCATCTTTGTATTCTTTCCTCCTTCTTTGTCATCACTATTTGCCTGATACCTATGGTAGCTTCCTAAACTGTCTCTGCACTGCTACTTTTTCAGGTGCTCTGTCCATTTTCCTCATATGGAAACATAGTCAAAGTGAGCAGTTTGGCTTAGTTGGGTGACTGACCTGTCAAGGGCAGGTACCCCATGTCACAGGTCTCCTTTAAAGTCATACTGATGTAGGACCCACAACTGCTATACAAAGTACTCAGTGGTTCTGAACATACACCTTTCATAGCAGTCTTAAAGTATGCAACAGAAGAGTTTAAGGTTTCCATACATGCAGTTATTACCAATAATGGAATAGGAATAGATCCCACTCAGACTGCTGAGACTGAGTCCACATTAAAAATTTTAAACTATTTTATTAGCATAATTCACACTGATATATTGATTTTTCCAATCAGCAAGCAAAGAAATGTTCTAAAGCACAGTTCAGAACTGCAAATTATCCCTGGAGATTGTGTTGGAAGTTGCTAATATCTACTACTAGGAACATACAATTACCTTTCGACATAAAAATTGCTACTTTTATTAGTTTATAAAGGTGAAATCAGGCATTTAACATACTGTGGAAACACCAGTAATCAATGAAACATGCATATTGACTCTTTTGTCCCTTGTTCACCTGCCTCACATGAGGAGAAGGTGGCTACAAACAGAAAGTGCTCCCACCACGGATGCTCATAGTTGTTGACTACTAGCTCACAGCACAAGGAGTGAGTCCACTTGTGGCAAATTAATTATGCAGGTATATTTTCTTACCTGGAAGATAATTCTGGTAATTTTTTCTGAGTACATTTAGAAAGTTAAAACTTCCTAGGTGGGGGGCCAGGGAGATATAAGAATAAGTAGAATAAGTGCTTTTCTGGCAAATGCAAGGGCCTGAGTTCAATCCCCAGTTCCACAAAAAAAAAAAAAAAAAAAAAAAAAAAAATATATATATATCTCCTAGGTGTTGTATTGCCTTTGAGTTAAAAATGTAGAGAGATTGATTATGGATCACAATATCTTGTAAGTTCAAATAGTTTGATTCTTAAATATATATTTTTGATAAATGTAACAAATATACCAATTACTCGCCTTTGTCATTTTATGAATGAATACTTACCTATCCTTATCTGTTTTAAGTTTTTAAAGTTAATGTCATATAAATTTTAATTCCATATCAAGGAACCAAAATTTTAATTTCTTCATCCCACCATTTTGTGCATAAAACTAATGTCCTATACCAAATAGTTTTAACAGTGTTTTTGAAGTCTCTTAATGCAACATTTTTTGATAAAACCCTCAAGAAATGATTTTTTTGAAGGTAGTATCTCTGAGGAGCATTCTTAAAAGAATATAATTAGAGTGAAGATCTGATGTTCAGAACAGATTTTAAATATTGTTCAGAAATGCTGATTAGTTATATTTAAGACCTAACTTTTGCTAACATTAGTCAACTGTCTTGGTTACTTTCTCTTGCTGAGACAAAATTCCCAATGCCCAAAATTAAAGAAAAAAAGTTTTATTTAGCTCACAGTTTGTGGACGATTCAGTCCAGGTGGCTCCAAAGCAATGTGGCATAGCACAGGGGCAACAGTCCTAGGGCAGCAGAAGACAGCAAGAGTAGCAGAAGCCAAAGTGGGAAGAACAAGTCTCTTTTCTTCCCTCATATGTATATTGGCTATCTGCCCACACCCACCTATGCCTGCCCATGCCCACACCATCTCCGTGCCTTCCTTTTCCATAAGATGAGGATGTTTTCAACATAAGGACCCTCGCCTTCTGCTGAATCACTTACTTAAACTTCTGAATTTCTCAGGTTGACATAGTGAACAACATACTGGAGGTAAGGGCAAGTCCTTTTCACCCCAGAATGTAGAACTACTGCTGAGAGGCCAGGGAGATGGCTCAGTGGAATAAGTACTTCCCTAGCAAGTGCAAGGGCCTGAGTTCAATCCCCAGTTCTGCTAAAAAAAAAAAAAAAAAAAAAAAAAACAGAAATACTGCTAAGAAGTTAAGCTTCTGGATTCCTCAAGTTGACACAGTGTATCAACAATAACATCACCCAGGTGGATAAGAAACCAGGAAAGGGAATGTGGGAAAGCTCAGAAGGCCAGGCAGTGACTAGGAGGAATGAGTGACAAGGGCAACAATAAAGAATAATAGCCCCTTGAGAAGGTGATTGAGACTGGACATTACAGATACAATCCCAGTGTTTGGGAGGCTAAAAACAGGAGGATCACTATGAGTCTGAACCTCACCTGTGTAGTGAGACCCTGTAGTAAATAAAAATTTAAAAAAAACAAAACCAAACAGAAAATTGTTACAAAATATCACAGAAAATGCCAGTGGGCTGGACAAAACTATGAAGGATGTTAGAAAAACTGAAAGAGAAAATGAAATACTTGACATAGTCTTAGAAAGCAAAGTATATAGTTCTTGTCCCTCTAAGTTGAAAAGTACTTTTTATTATGAATGTTCAAAAAATGATGAGTATAACAAAAGATTTATTTAAATCCACAGAGGAAATCAGTATCTGTGCACAGATAGACAGATGAAAGCTCATAGTGATTTAGAATCAGTGTTTCACATACTGTACTGAAATGGGAACTCTCTAGAGCAGGGATTTTGTGTTTACTGCTTTTGAAAGCTAGAAATGCATTTTTTGGCACATAATTAGTTTATCTGTGTAAAGGCACTCTAAGACCAATGTTTATCTGAGCATGTTTAATGTCTTTCCTGTTACAGACCCAAGGCTGAATGAGAAAAAGATCATAAGAATATGCAATAGAATCAACATCTGAGGGGTATCATCAGTACTTAGAGAAATTAACACATTTTCCATAAATTTAATAAATGAATATCAGGATTTTAAGTTATTAAAGGAAAAATTTAATTTTTGCTAAAGAAAGGATACATCCCACCCCCAGGGTGCACTGAACAGCAATTGAGACCACAGTGGGGCAGTACACACCTATAATTCCAGTGCTTTGGAGGCTGAACACAAGACAGATCACTGCGAGTCCAGTCTACATAGTGAGACGCTGTACACCCTATACTAAAATGCAAAAAAAAAAAAAGGATAGACTTTTGCTTGGGTGTTTTCATTTTTTAATTTTTTAAAGAGTACAAAATAGTATTAAAACAGAATAAATTATGAATGATAGAGTTTTACTAAACAAAATAGTATGAATCTGACAGTATTTGTTGTATTGCATAGTGTTCTCTTCAAATTAGTTGTTCATATTACTAGACATATGCATGCAAAATTGGAAGAAGAAGAAAGAAAAGAGAAAAAATGTAGGAAATTAAGAGAGGAAAAAAGAAAAAATTGAAGATAGTCCCCTCCCCACAAAAAATGGCTTTAATCAAGCATTTCCACAGACTAGCAGAAATCCACAGTACAAGTATCAAAACATCCTGGTTATATACATAGAGATATTTGTTTTCATCTTTATAAAAAAAAAAAAAAGAATCTGATGCTCAAAGGCTATTAGGCCTGAGTTGACCAACCATTCTAAATAACTAATCCTTGAATTTTTTACTTTTTATTTCTACTAGCACAAAAATTCTTGCTGTTTGGATAGATAAATTTATGGTGTCTTGAGCCATAAAGTGACTTATTTAGTACTTTGGTTCTCTAGTTTTCAAATGTAGTTTGTATTTCTTTAAAATATTTTATTTTTTTTTTAAAAATGAATTTTCAACTGAAAAAAATATTTTATTAAAGTAGATGCTTTCGGGCTGGCAAGATAGCTCAGCGGTCTAGAGCGCCTCTCAGGGACCGAGGTTTGAGCCCCAGCACCACATGCCGTGCCAGGCCCTCCCCCCAGGGCGGGCTGAGCTCACCCCCCCACCCCCGCAAAAAAAGAATCCGTGATGTGTAGCGAGACACTGTAATAAATAAAGGAATTTAAAAAAAAATAAAAATAAAAAAATAAAGTAGATGCTTTGTTATTAACTAAATGTGATGTATAAGTCCTTTGTGAAAAATGCTTGGAAGTATTTAGTTGAAATGCATTAGTGGCCCATAATTATTTTTGTTGTTGTTGTTGTTTTGTTTTGTTTTTATAAATTGTAAGCATTAATATAATTCAGTAGAGTTATTCCAAGTTAACTGATATTAATGTTCTCAAGGCCACTGATGGAACCACAAAAGATAAATGACATGTAATTTATGCAAAAACAAATCTGTTGAATATCTGAGTCCCATAGTTTGATGGATAATTGCACCTACTTCACTCTTCACAGTAATACTGAATTGCACCCATTTATTGGAGAAAATGAATAAGGTTGAAATTTGAATCCATTTTTTTGATTTGGAACTCTACACTTCATAGAAAGAACTTTTCACTATGCATTTTCTAAATATATTGGATCTGTATTGAATTATAAATTCAAAACCATTTTTTAAAAATTGTCTACCTGCCATGTTAGAGTACCAAATATGTATGTAAAAATAATAGGTGCCATTTCTTTAATACATAGTTTAAGTGTGATATTGTATAACAAAAGCAGCGGTGATACTGGTTAAAAAAAATAAAACTGTATTTACTAATTGAATCCTTTGTGCATAGGGAAGACTGACTCTTAAGTTGCTAACAATGGCTTGTCATAAAGACAGATACTGTTTTTGATGTGAGGCAATCCCAGTTTGGGTATGCTTCTATAATAACAGATCAAGTCACATAACCTCTCAAATGTCTTGTTTATTCATTTCTAAAATAAAAGTTTTAGTTCCCACCTCATATCTGTTTTCTTGTCTTTTCTTTTGACCCTTCTCCAAATCTGGTTTCACCTAAAGTTTCTCTTCATTAGCTTTATTATTGTCATCCTTGTACCTGTAAGTTCTGTTGAGCTTGACTTTTTCTAAAACATTCTGAACAATGACTTATCATTGTTGGATAATTTCCTCAAAATATTTCACCAAAATAATATTATGTTCCTTTACTTCTGTCTTTTTTTGTTAGCTTTTATTTCCTCTCTTGATCAGAACTAATTTCAGGGCCAGCCACATAGCTCAGCAAAGCACCTGCTTAGGCAGTTGCAGGGGCCAGGAGTTCAATCCCCAGGCCTGCCATGCCAGCCCCACCCCCTAACTGAAGTAGCAATTGCAACTGAAGTGGTGGCGCACCCTGTATTCCAGTATTCAGGAGGCTGTAAATAGAAAGGGTCCAATCTATGCAGTGAGACCCTGTACACCCTGTGCAGCCCGTCCTAAATACAGAATTAATTTCATAAATAGTGCTACTAATCCATCCTATAATTTCCCATCACATTGCCACTGACACAAAAGGGGCCTGCTTCTCAGTCTTAGGCCATAAGTCTTGATTTGCTTCATCATTAGATTTAGTGTAGAAAACCCAAGACTATCAAGGTATTTAGGGGAAACTTACAGAGTGCCCAGATCTTTTCCCCACCCATGTGCATCTATCTTTCTTCTGGCCTGGTGATATGTAGATGAAAAAACTTCTGTAAATAGCTGTTGTCAAAATGTAATCCATATTTTTTTTAAGGTTATCTTACCTCACATAAGAGTAAGTCAGTTGATACATGGTTTTCTCTTGTTTGAGGTCACTAGATCTTAGAGTAGTTCTGCAATTCTAAGTTTTTTGCTATTTGCATAATTTATCTTATTCGAAATGTATTTTTCCTCGCTGGAAAAAGTCCTAATTTCTTTTTTTCTTTCTTTGGTTGTACCAGGGATTGAACTCAGGACCTTGCACTTGCCAGGCAAGCAGTTGTTCCACTAAGCTATCTCCCTGGCATCCCCTAGTCTTAGTCTTAGGAGAAAGAATATTTGAAGAAATGATTGAGTAAAATATATTACTTTTTTACTAGTGCTGCCTAGTTTTATCAACTTAGAAAAATGTCACCTTGGTTGGAGGTAATGGCTTCTATTCTTACCAAAATTAATGTAGCATTTAAAAATCCTCTTTGAAATGAAAATAGATGCTTTATAGCTATGAACTTCCTAAATTTAAATTATACTTTCTGCTTACTATGTTTTCAGGTTGAACAGTTAACAAATAATCTGAAAGAAAAAACAGACAAGTGCAGTGAGCTTTTGCTGTCTAAAGAGCAACTTCAGAGAGATGTACAAGAGCGGAATGAAGAAATTGAAAAACTGGAGTTCAGAGTAAGAGAACTGGAGCAAGCATTACTTGTTAGTGCAGATACTGCAAATGTCATAAAGGTATGACATTTATTTGAGTTGTTTTCATAAAGATTATTGTTGGTTATTTGTACAAGTGTCCAGTCTTTAAAATAAAAAACTGTATTGATGTGTTATTACATAATATATGAATGTTTGTCTTTTTCACCTCATAACTATTTTTTTACACTTCCAAATGTTGCTTATATGCTTCAATCCTGAGAATTGCGTACCAGATTAATTACCTACCTTTTAACCATCAATGATAGTTAAATGTACAACAGTTTAGGCTGATGTTTTGCCCCAAACTCAGAAGTAATGAAATCCATCCCTATGATTCTGCAGAAAACAAAGCCAAGTAAAAGAAGTGCTAGCAGAATAAGGAAGGTGGGTTGCACGTGGGAAATCACCTTCATTTATCTGAATTTTAAATGTCAAAAGTTCCTGTTCCAATTTATGGAAAATGCATTCACATTAGAGTATCTATAGCTTTTTGATTATTCACAAATGTAGATTTTTCTCTAAAGAATTGCTACTTGTCCAGACACCCCACATACATGTATGCTCAAGCACAGTGGGTAACCAGGACTTGGTGACTAAAATTTTGAGAAAATTCTTATATATTTAAAGGTAGAGGACAGAAGACAACTTGGAACTGTAGAAGCTAAAGCGGAATTGTCTTTAGAAGTACAGTTGCAGGCTGAACGAGATGCTATAGACAGAAAGGAAAAAGAGGTAAGGAGTTATTTTCAAAGTGTGGTTTGAATAATTTTAAATTGGTTTCCTTGTAAATATCATTTGAATAGAATGAAATTATGACCTAAAATCATAAATTGTGAAGGCCTTAAAAAAGAAATTTGTAGAGAAAAAAGGTCAGTTTAGGAGATAAGGGTTGAATGAATAGGAGAGTGGAAAGAGAACAGGAATGTTAAACCAAAAAGCTAGTACCTCTTTTTAAGTTAATGTTGCTCTGCTGTGGGTCTCTTCTGTTGTTATTGTTGATATTGTTATTGTGTTGTTTTTAAAGCTAGCCTAAGAGAATTATAGTACTATTTTTATAACATATGAAGCATGTTTTTGAAGGTTTTTGCAGTGTGTGTTTGGTATTTGTTTTTTGCTTTTTGAGATAGGATTTTTTTATGTGCCATTTTTTGGTACCATTAGAGATTATGGTTGCTGTAAGAGGGGGTTGGGCCAGGTGGAGAAGATGCTACAGATGTCTAGTAGAGGATGGGATGCTGCTAAATATTCTCCAGTGTACATAGCAAGCCTCCATAACAAATAGTATCCCAATAGTGCTAAGGTGGAAAAACTCATCTAGTAAGGAAAATAGGTCTCAGTTTACAGACTTAACTCTGTTACTGGTTTTGACACAGCATTTCTTAATGTATCCCAGGCTGGCTGAGATTATAAGAGCCATCAACCCCAGTCTTGTTGTTAAAACAAATGGTAAATAATAAGGTAAACAGAGCTGGTTCTAACTCAGCAGTGGGACATTTGTTTAGCATGTACTGGGCCATGAATTTGATTCTCCAGCATCACCAAAATGATGATGATGATAATAAAGTAACTTCCTGTGTTTTAGAAGACTCCATCCCTTCCCCCACAAAAATCCATCTGGGCATTGTGATACATACTTGTAGTTGCAGCTGTTCAGAGACTCTGCTAGAAATATAGTTGAGTCCAGGAGTTCAAGATCAGCCTAGATAATATAGCAGAATCTCATATTTATAGATATTTATTGAGCTTTTACTACATGTAACACATTTTTGACCTGCTGTAAAACTAATACCAAGCTTCATGGAATCTGATGTGTAATTAGCAAGACATCCATATGGAAGAGATAAAATATTTAACAAATAAAGCACAAATAGGTGCAAATTAATCTAGATAGTCTAAATATAATAGGTAAATATGCTCATGTTCTTGAAGGTTGTGACAGGCTCAATAATGAGACAGGCTGGAACAAACTATGGTCTGGTCGAATAAGAAGAAGCAATATCCCATATTATGATGGAGAGTAAAATTTCTAAGGTGCTATCTCAGATTCAGCTGCTTAAACATGTTAGTGCTATAGACCACTTCAATGTGTACATGAATCATCTGGAGGCTTTGTAAATATGCTGGTCTTAAACAGCATGCGATTCTGCACAGGGTTTTATGTGCTATCCAGAGATGATGCTTCATGTAGCAAGGCTTTAGGTCACAGAACTAAAAATGTGACTACTACATATATATCAACAAAGTACTAAAAATCATATGATGTAGTATAGCAGTTTTGAACTTAAGTTACCACATATGTGTTGATTGTATTATTCCTTATCAAAAGTAGTTTTAGAAGATAGAAATAGATAAAAATGCTGTTAGATAACTTTAAAAAAGCTATAATTACCATGGTTTTCAGCAAACTAACAATTATATATACAACCATTAAATGTATGAACTACAGTTTATTAATACCACTATTAGAGAAAAAATGTCAAATATCTTAGACAGTAAGTAGTTATTAGAATCAGGATAAACGATAGTTTAGAATGGAAGGCTTCAAGGGTCAAAATTTCCCATGTTCAAAAAGTAGCTTCACCACACAGTGAGGCTTTACCACTCTCTGCGACTCCCTTTCTGGTCGCTAAAATGAGCATAATCATAGATCTCTTAATGAAGGTTATTACAGTATTTTTAATAATAGTACACATAAAGCATTCTTTACAGTGCATAGCAAAAAAAAATTGTGCATGATGGCTATTAGTACTGGTAGTATTTCTTTTTTTGGCTGGTGCAGGCTGCCTTAAGGGTGAGTCTGGTAAGGCATGAGGAGCTGGGGATTGAACTGCGGTATCCTGCACCTGACTGCATTTGCATAAGCAGGCACTTAAACAACTGAGCTAACTGGCAGATGCCCCTAAATTCAATTCAGTTATATATATGTATTTCTTTCTTTTTTGATGGTAATGGTGCTGGTACCAGGAATTGAACTTGGGACCATGTCCTTGCCAGGCAGGCGCTTATGGTGCTGAGCTATCTCCCCAGCCCTGTACTAATAGTATTTCTGTTAAAGAAATATTAGTTTGGATCGGGGTGATAGCTTAGTAGAGATAGCGCAGGGTCCTGAGTTCAATCCCCAGTACAAAAAAAAAGAAATATTAGTCTGAGTTTTAATGTCTTACCTTGCCATGAAATGATTCTAATTATGTGTCAGTATGTAAGCCCCTTTTGAGCTTCTGAGGCACTAAAAGATTTGTAAGCTACTTTGAGCCAGCTGCCACTAAACACTGCTCTTGCATCTTAGGTTGTTTTTGATGCAGCAGTTTTGATCTCCAGGTAAATGCAAATTTGGAATTCTATTCATTAAATATTTACTAAGTAACTATAAGTCAGTGAGCTTAAATATTACTGTCCTTAATAAAACCTGGTTTTTTAAATATAATAAGCTCTTAATACTTATCATTAGATTCAGTTTTTATATAACTGTTAGAGATGGTGCTAATCATCCACCTTCAGAAATTCACTAGATTTCTATTTTCCTACCTTATAGGAGCTGATTTTCTCCTAAAATTATATTATTATATTAAAAAGTGTTTTTGATAGCAACTAAATTTAACATAAATATAAGGTACAGCATGTGGACTGCTTCCTACCTTCACTCTTCTGTGTCAGCTCAGTATCTTAGATTGGAAAAGGTAATTCAGTATCTTAGGTTATGACTTTCCTTTAGATTTCCTTTCTCCCTTGGGCAAGCCAGTATCTGGCTTGAATTTATTTCTTCAGTAATTTCTTTTGAATGTGTGGTTTGATCCATGTGTGAAGGTTGACACCTGTAATCCCTACACTTTGGAGGCTGAGGCAAGATGATTGCTACAAGTTCAAAGCCAGCCTGGGCTATATAGTAAGTTCAAGGCCAGTCTGAACTACATAGTGAGACTGTTTCTCAAAAAAAAAAGAAGAAGAATGTGTAGTTTGAGCATACCTAGAACTGTATAGATACCAAATGACTTAGTAAATCATTCTCCTGTATTCTCATGATTTACATGTTTTAAGTCTACAAATTTAATAATAAAACATTTATATAAACTTTTCTTTTGATCATTTTGGCTTTAAAGATCACAAACTTAGAAGAACAATTAGAACAGTTTAGAGAAGAACTTGAAAATAAGAATGAAGAAGTTCAGCAACTACATATGCAATTAGAAATACAGAAAAAGGAATCTGCTACTCGGCTACAAGAACTTCAACAAGAGAACAAATTATTTAAGGTAATTAATTTAGGAAAGACTTTTGCCTATACATAATTCATAGATTTCAAAATCCAATCCAAAAATGGGCATCTGAGATAAATACTTCTCAGATAAAGAAATTCAGATAGCAGGTAAATTATATGAAAATATGTTCACATCATTGGTCATTCAAGAAATTCAAATTAAAACAGTACTGAAATTCCATCTCACCCTAGAAAGAATGGCTATCCTCCAGGTGTGAACTAATAATAATTGCTGGAGGGGTTGCAGGGAAAAGGAACCCTTCTCTGCTATTGGTGGAAGTGTAGACTGCTACAGTCAGTATGGAAATTAGTGTGGAGATTTCTCAGAAAGCTAGTATTGGAAGTCTCACTCAACCCAGCTGTTCTCTTTCTTAGTATTATCCCAAAAGAACTGAAAATAGGATACCACAGTGATGTGTGCACCCATGTTTGTAGCAACACAATTTGTAATACTTAAATCATAAAATAACCCAAATACTCATCAACTAAAGAATGGATCAAAAAGATGTAGTGTTTTTACACAATGGATTATTGTGGAGCCATGAAAAAAAGATAAATTCAAGACTTTTATAAGTAAATTGATACAACTAGAGACCCTAAGTGAAATAAATCAGACTTGCATGTGCAAACATCATAATGTCTCACTGGCATAACAACTCAAAAGAAAAAATAAAATCTGAATGGTACAATTATAAATAAATAATAATACTACATAGTTTTGCTCTCATGGAACCTTAGTAAATATTTATGAAATTCAGCTGCTAAGATACCAGAAAAACATTAGCAGGTAAATGGATTTGTATTGGATTTATTTTCTGTTCCACCTTAACATTTAAATTCATTGAAAATAGTTTTTTTTTAATTAAAGTATTTGAAGAATTATGCACTATATAATTTTTTCATATATTTTCAGTTTTATTATTTATTTTTGGTTCACTACTTTATTAATATAGTATTTCCCAGCTTATAATAAACAATAAAGCTCAGAATAGAATTATTATTCCTCTTCCTCCACCTCCTCATAGATACTAATTGTTTTCACTTGTACATTGTAGGCGCTATATTATTTTATGACTTAAAGAATTTTCTGAGGGCCAGGGAAATAGCTTAATAGAATAAATTCTTGCCTGGAAAGCACAAGGTCCTGAAATCAATCCCCGGTACCACAAAAAAAAAAAAAGAAGAATTTTCTGGAAATGATAGTGTAATATATCTTACTGTATAGTCTTGTGAGATTTGTTTATCTATTTATTTACTATCACTAGGATGAAATGGAGAAACTGGGACTTGCCATGAAGGAATCTGATGCTATCTCTACACAGGACCAACATGTGTTATTTGGAAAATTTGCTCAAATAATACAAGAAAAAGAGGTAGAAATTGATCAATTAAATGAGCAAATTATAAAACTTCAGCAGCAACTTAAACTAACAGATAACAAGGTATACTTATCTAAAATTGGTCCTTATCTGGAATTAATATGAGCTATAATTTTAAAAAGGAAAATGGTGATAATTTTCACTTTTCCATTGAATTTAAAAAACAAATTTTCTCTTTTACTCATTAGGCTTAATTAAGATACATTATCTTAAACTATGTATATTTTTTTTTATTCATAATATTCTCAAAAGGTACATTTAATATTTTTCAGGAAAGTTGTGTGTCTCAGATTTCATAATATCCTAACCCAATCTATGAAAAATTCTTCCGTTTAATATGCATTACCTTTGAGTGCCATCTGTTCTAGACATTATTTCAATACTTCATCCTGAGCTGGGTGTGGTGGTATATTCCTGTAATCCCTGCACTATAGGAGGCTGAGGCAGGCGGATCACAAGTTAAAACCCAGACTGGTCAGTTTAGTGAATTAACAAGACCTGTCTCCAAAAAAATAACCATAGCTGTATCATACTATACCATACTATACCAGAGTGGGATATAGCTTAATGCAAAAGCCCTGGGTTTTTTCAAGCACTTCAAAGGGGAAACATACCTTCATTCTTTTCAACAGAATGCACTATTTTTTCCTCATACGGGTTAAATCCTAAAACCATGAACTGTATTTAACAGAACCTCCTAAGGAAGTTCTTAGGATACGATGTGGGGGTGCTTGTCTGTATTGGAAATAATATACAATGTCTGAGAAATACAATACACTGCTTTTGTTCTAGATCTTCTCTTCAAGCCAGGCATGGTGGCACATTGTATATCCCAGCATTGGGGGTTGAGGCAGGATTACCACAAATACAAGGCCAGTCAGAACTAATTAGTGAGACCCTGTCTCAAAAAATAAAACAAATATCTCTTTGAGGTCCTGCTCTAAAATAAAATAAATTTTCTAAGATATAAATTCATGTTACCGTTTCTTTTTTCATTAACTAATAGGTTATTGAAGAAAAAAATGAACTCATAAGGGATCTTGAAACTCAAATAGAATGTTTATTGAGTGATCAAGAATGTGTGAAGAGAAATAGAGAAGAAGAAATAGAGCAGCTCAATGAAGTGATTGAAAAACTTCAACAAGAATTGGCAAATATTGAACAGAAGACTTCAATGTGTGCTAATTCCCTTCCAGAAGAAGCAAACAGTTTAAAACATCAGTTGGATAAAGTTATAGCTGAAAAACTGGCTTTGGAACAGCAGGTGGAAATCACTAATGAAGAAATGGCCTTTACAAAAAATGTACTTAAGGAAACCAATTTTAAAATGAATCAACTAACACAGGAATTGTACAGCTTAAAGAGAGAATGTGAAAATAAGGGGAAAACTCAAAATGTACCAGAGAAAAGTGTTACTATGGCTCAAGATGACCTCACCAAAGACAAACCTGAGCTGGAAGTAGTCACTTCTAAGGATGGTTTTAATCCCCTAGAAAATCAGATTTACCTCCAGTCCATTGAAGAGAACACCAGAGTTTCCAGAAGTTTGGAAACAAAGTTGCTACAACTTGAGAGCTCTGTTAGTACAAAGGATTTAGAACTTATCCAGTGTTATAAACAAATAAAGGACATGCAAGAGCAAGGCCAATCTGAAACAGAAATGCTTCAAAAAAAGATTTTAAACCTACAGAAAATACTTGAGGAGAAAGTAGCTGCTGCTCTTGTGAGTCAGGCCCAGCTTGAGGCAGTTCAGGAATGTGTAAAGTTCTGTCAGGAAAAGCAAACAATTTCAGCTCAACCTGAAAAGACTACTATACAGAATTCAGATCAAATAACAGAAAACAAGCTAGAATCAGATGTGTCCAAACTGACCCTGAGAATATCAGAATTAGAAAGCCAGGTGGTTTCAATGCATAATAGTTTGATTTCAGAAAAAAAACAAGTAGAAATAGCAGAGAAAAATGCTTTGGAAAAAGAAAGGAGATTGCTAGAACTGCAGAATGTTTTGGAGGAAAGTAAGAAAAAACAGGAAGGGAAAGAAAGAAAAAGAAGCCCTCAAGATTTTGAAGACCTCAAGGTTAGTTTTGTAATTGATTTTTTTTTCCTAACCTGAGAAACTTTCTTCTGTTCATTATATTGAGTCCTAATTTACTAAATTAAGTATGGTGTTCTGTTTATACCTAGCAAATAGTACATAACGGGATTTTATTAAAATATTGTACTACGCCAGCCAGATAGTTCAGTGGACTAAAGTGCCTACTTAGGCAGAGTGCAGGGACCAGAGTTCCATCCCCAGCATGCTGTGCCAGCCCTGCCCCCAGGGCACTGAGATAACAATTGAGACTCGGTATGGTGAGAGCCTATAATCCCAGCTCTTGGGAGGCTGAAAACGCAAGGATTACTATGAGTCCGATCTATGTAGTAAGACCCTGTACTAAATGCATTATAAATAAACAAATAAATATTGTGCTGTTCCTAAAAGAAAAACTAAATTCACAATTTATTTGGGCAAAGGGTGATTCATGCAGCACTCAGACCCAGAAAATGTTGACTTAGGTTCACTCTGCAACATTGGCCAGTGAATATTTATAGACAGAACTCCAGATAGCGTATGAGAATGGCTTTACTGCTTATGAATAGGCCTGATTTGGGTGTGATTTGATCAGTTGGTTGCCTGTGATTAGTTGAAGTAGAGCTGCTTGCTTTCAGCTGAAACTTGGCTGTTCATTCTAATCCTAGGATAGGTTTTATTTTATATGCTAGGTTTGATTACACTTCATTCCCCAGTTCCACAAAAAAAAAAAAAAAAAAAAAAAAGCAATATTCCATTTAGCATAGTCATTAATTAGAACTGTGGGAAGAATAAATTCATTTTATCAAATGACCTCTAATTGTATGAGATTCCCCCCCCCCACTTTATTTCCCTGTAAAATATACATGTGAAGTCATTATCCCTTTTAGGTAATGAAAAATACCAAAATCTGTTACTGTTCTACTGAATTAATGTGTAACAAGTCTTCAGTTTTTGCAAATTTCATGCCTGATAATAGATCATCTTCAGCAGTTCGTAATTGACCTGTGTAAGTCTACTTACATAAAGATAGGAAGTTGCAGTTATTTTTTTACTGTGTAACAGATATCACAAGAACTTTTTTTTAAATTCTCACTTTACAAATGTACAATTTTAAGTGTGCAATCTTGGCTGGACACTAGGAAAATATATTAGGATTCTATAATTATATTATTCGTATAACAGCCTATTTACTAGTCTTTTTCCTCTTAGCTATTTGGACTACATTTCTTTGTAATAAATTAATACTAGTGACTTCCTGTGTATATTTTCTAAGACATATCTTCATTACATCAGGTATTTTTTAAAGAAAGTGGTACAAATATGAAACTTTTGACTAATTTATAAATTTTTATTATATGATGACGATTCTCATCAAGTGTCCATTCGTTGAAAAGAATGCTGATCATTTCTGTCCCTTTGATCTGTAGACAGGCAATCCTGGAAAGGCTCCATTAAAATGTCTAAGTCCCATGAACTTAGCTATATTTCTTTTAAAATGATATGTTTCTTATATTTTTGTACTACCATTCAGACTTCTACAGAGGTAACTCATACCAGTGGAGAAAGTGGACTTTTTGATGAACTTAAGGGTTTTAGCACTGAGTCAATGGCTACCAGCAAAGAACTTGCCAGTTACAAAGAGAAAGTGGAAAAACTTAAAGAAGAGCTTTTGGTAAGAAAAGTAATGTGGTCTTAATTCATTTATTACCTATCTTAATTTCCTTCTATACAAACAAACCCAGATCCATAATTTAAAAGCTATAGGGCTGGAGAAATAGCTTGGTGACTTAAGCATCTGCCTGTCAAGCACAAGGTCCTGAGTTCAATCCCTACTACTGCATGCTGTGCTGACCCAGAACTAGGCATGGTGGTCCACCCCTGGAATCTCAGCACTGGGAAGGCTGAGACAGGAGGATCACTACAAGTCTGTGCTGCATAGCAAGACCCTATATCCAAAAAAAAAAAAAAAAAAACTACATAAAAAAGAAAGCCTTTTATAGGTTTAGTAAAAAAATTCATTGTTAGCAATTTCTTTACCAATAATTCTTTGCTTGGCTTTCCTGTGAAACTTTTTTTAGGAAGATGCTTTGGTCTGTAGTTCATTAGCAAAGGAAGAAAAAGAAAAGGAAATGTATTAATGAGGACTATACATCTAATGGGAACTAAAAGAAAATTATTTTCTCTCTGTAGTAATGGTAACCTAGAGCCATACATATTTTATTCCTTTCCCCTACATTTTTAAAAAAAGCATTCATTTGTTTGTTTGTTTGGTACAGGGTCTTGCTACTCAGCTCAGACTCATAGTGATCCTCATGTCCCATTCTCCCAAGTGCTGTGATTTCAGGCATGCACCACCATGCCCAATTTCAGTGGCTCGCCAGCACAGTACACCTGTGGTTGAGGGCCGGTGTGGCATGTGGGCTTGCTGTACCAGGGTCCTTGTGCTTGCCAGGCAGGCACTTAGACTGCCAACCTGTCTCCCCAGGCCTTTTCTCCTACTTCTAAAAAGTTCTACATTTGATTTACAAAAATTTCAACTAAATTTCTACTGTTCTACTCATGTTTTAGGTAAAAGAAGTAAGTATATCATCTCTTCAGAAAGATTTAAGCCAAGTCAAGGATCAGCTCAGAGAGGCAGAAGTCAAATTATCCCACTTCATACTAAAAGGAAACAAGACTGAGGTACAGGAAAACAGAGAGATCTGCATAATCAGGCCACCTCCTATTAAAGTGACTGAAAGCACTACATCCCAGACAGAGGGGGCTCTTACGGTCCATGGCAGCAGTCAGACTCCACAGATTCTTGTTAGAAACGCAGGAATTCAGATTGATGTACAAAATGAATGTTCTTCAGAAGAAGTCACTGAAATAATCAGTCAGTTTACTGAGAAAATTGAGCAGATGCAAGAATTACATGCCGCTGAAATTTTGGATATGGAATCTAGACATATTTCAGAAACCGAGACTTTGAAGAGGGAACACTATGTTGCTGTTCAGTTACTGACAGAGGAATGTGGAACTTTGAAGGCAGTGATACAGTGTCTGAAATCTAAAGAGGTATTTGAGGTTTTTTTTCTTCTGTGATTTTTCTGTGCTTTTATATTTTTTAAGAAAAAATTTAAGTGTGGAAAGTACCGCTTTTTCATAATACTGATTCTTCTTATTATGTGGGGTTAGATAATAAAGTCCCTGTGCACAGTTGGACCCTGTTATAATTCCTTAGTTTATGAGTGTCTTTTTATTATGGTAATATTTGTGAGAGAAAATAATATTAGACTTGTTATAAGCTATGGACACTTTCATTTACAGTGACAAGTATAACAGATTAGTTGATTTCTTTTTTTGCAGCATTAGAAACAACAGAACAATTAATTGGACCCTATTTTTTATTAAAGCAAACAAAACTTTTTTTTGTTTTGTTTTGTTTTCTCTAATTAGGGGTCTTCAGTTCATTCTAATACTTACCAAACTAGAGAAATATGTTCCAGTGGTAAGTAATATACATTTCTCAAATGATTATAGTATTTATTTTAAAAATGTTATTTTTGTTCAGAGTGAGGTCTGTTATATAAATAGGTGATTGCTTTATTTTAGATTCTGGATCAGACTGGAGTCACGGAATTTATCTTACACAAAGTCAGGGATTTGACACAGCATCAGAAGACAGAGAAGTTGAAGGTTCGACAGATTCATTTCCAAAGAAAATAAAGGTACTAAAAGATAAATACTTTTTAATAAACCTAGCTGATACTGTTTTTATATTGAACGTTATAATTTATTTAAAGTTACATAGTAATCCTCTCTGAGGAGAAAATTGTACATCTTGATCCTTAAATCTGTTTCATTTTATTTCCATATTTCACAGATAATAAAGTGCAGTATATTTAATTATGTATATAAAGATAATTTAAAAGTAATTTTTACTCCTGGTGTTTTTGTTTGTCAAAGTTATTTAAAGCACTAGAAGTTTTTCCCCACATCATTGCTATTGTCGCATTAGTGGCTAACTGCTAGGAAGGGCCCCTTAGCTGCACAAAAGAATGCTAGAGAGGAGAGCAATGCGAAGTGTTGGGTAGCCTATTGGGAATGGCTTAGTCTTCAAAAAAAAGAAGGTATTTCAGTAGAGGTGGGCTGGAATTTCCTCTCTGCAATGGATTTTCTAAATCATTCTAGCTTGATAAGTCTATTTTGGTTAAAATTTATGTATCTTTGTATATGGAAGTTTTTCATCTTTGAAATTATACTTCTGGCTTTTATTTCTAGGGATTGCTAAGAGCTGTTCATAATGAGGGCATGCAAGTGCTTTCTCTCTCAGAGTCGTCTTATGGTGATGGAGAAGACCATTCTGTTCAACAAGTTTCAGAATCCTGGCTAGAAGAGAGAAAGGCATACCTTAATATGATCTCATCGCTTAAGGATTTAATTACCAAAATGGAAGTGCAAAGAGAAGCAGAGGTACCCAAAGAATATTACACTTCTAAATAGCTTTATGTGGTTTCTAATAGAAGTAATACACTTCATAAATTATCTTCTATGTTTTCACATGAATTTTTTTCACACTTGAAATTGCATTTGCTTTTTGATTTTTAATATTTATTTCAGTTAATAAATTAATATTTTTATGTTTTTTAAATGTTCTTATTTGAACATTAACTATTGCTATTCATACTCTCCTAGGTTTATGATGATTCTCAGCCTCCTGAGGGTGTCTTAGACTGGCGAGGTGACCTTTTGCTTGCCCTGCAACACGTTTTCTTAAAGGAGCGCAACATTTTACTGGCCACATTTCAGACTGAACTGGTAGCTTTAGGTACCAGAGATGCAGTTGGATTACTGAGCTGCTTGGAAAAGAGAATACAGGAACAGGTAACAAAATGAAATGAAACTTCATTTTAGAAGATACTTACAAATAATAATAGAGTATCAATTATTGATTTGTTTAGAGTCTTCATTTAAGTAACAGGATCACTAAAAAATTTAGGAGAAAAAAGTACTTAGATATGTTATAAAAAAGAAAAGACTGAAAACTAATGAGCTGACCGTCAGACTTAGAAGAACAACCAATAAACCCAGAGAAATGTGAACCCAAAAAGGCAGTTCACAGGAATCATTATGTATCACATCACCATCACTCTTAGAGGAAATGCACAGGTAGGGCCTGTAAGCCTAAAGTCACAACATTCTCGTCACCCAGTCCAAACATGACTGGGAAGTTTTGTCTTAATATACCTTGTTTACTATATATTACTGATTTATTAATGTGGAACATAATCAGTAGCAATATAACTCGTGCCTGAAAGAAGTTAATCTAACATACATCTTCTCAAGATGCTTCCCAGCCTGAACAGTAGGGATGGGGACTTAATGCCTATAATCCCAGCACTTGGGAGGCTGAGGCCTGAAGGTACTGTAGTTCAAGGCCATGCTAAGCTCCAAAACGAAGTCAAGGCCAGCCTCAACTCCATACAGACCAGGAAATCACAGAATAAGCACAAAACTGAATAAAATATTACAAAGATTAAAAGGGACACTTGTGCACTGTTTGAGAGCTGAAATGAGAAGACAGTCTTTGATTTGAGTTGAAAACATGCATTAAGCAGTTTTTTGTTTGTTTTTTAGTTTTGGGTTTTTTGTTTTGTTTTGTTTTTGTCAGAACTGGGAGTTGAACTCAGGCCCTTGTGTTTCCCATGCAGTTCTGAACTTCTCTGTACATGTGTGAACTGCAGTGAAAGAAACTCATTTGAAGACTGCATTTACATTTTAGTGGGTAATCAAATCTCAAGTACAGAGTCTGAATAATAAGGGTTGACTACAACAAAAAAGTTTTGAGGCCAGAGCAGTACTGTACATTGCACAATGCAGTATTTAGAGGTAAAGAGACATCTGTTTATAACAGATCTTCACATAATTTGGATTTAAAATATTACTTTTTTTTTGTACTTTTAGTACAGAGTCTATAGGATTGTCCTACATAAATCCAATTCTTAGTGATTCTCCTGTTTTCAGCCTCCCAAGTGCTGGGATTAGAGGTGTGTGCCACCACGCCCAGTCTCAGTTGCCATCTTCGTGGGCCCCTGAAGTGGAGCTGGCACAGCAGGCCGAGATCAAACCCCAGCCACTGTGCTCTGCCTGAGCAGGTGCCTTAGTCCACTGAGCTGTCTTGCTGGCCCCCAAAATAACAAAATTTTTAAGATAAAATTTAGAATATGTGTTGAATACATTCTTTGGACTTAACTAATTTTATTATCTTTATAACTCTTGATTTGATTTTTTTCATTTTCCTTTGTTATAGGGTATTCAGCATCAAGCATCTATGGAATGTGTTCAAAAAGCAGACAGAAGGAGTTTGTTATCTGAAATTCAAGCATTGCGTGCCCAAATAAATGGTAGGAAAATGACCCTGAAAAGAGAGCAGGAGAGTGATAAACCTGGCCAAGGTAGGTTATATGACAGGCTCATATGGTTACTCAAGTGGCTGAAAATATTTCTTTTATTTCCTTTATTATTATTGTTATTCAGTTAAAACACATTTATTGTCAGTCATATTGTTCTCATAACACTAAGTAAATCTGTATTAATTGATGTAGAGCTTAGAAAACTGTCAAATTGATTAATAGCATCTAATTAAAAATAGGCCTTTCATTAAAGTCATTAAGTTCATTGTCTTTTGTTTCAAGCTACATTAATAACTCCTTCCTACATTACAGAGCAAACTCTTGATACCCTCAGCATACTTTATTCAGCTATCCTGAATGGTACCCTACCTTAAGGAAATCATAATCAAAATGGTTATTTTCACTTTTAATGCTTTGTTTAAAAACTTATGAACTGTATCATAAAGTGAAGAATTCAAATACACACTATGATGAACTATTAAACAAGTATGTGTGAACATCACACATGTCAAAAAGTAGAATACTGCCAATACCCCAAAAGCCCCTTCACATATGCTGTAGTGTGTACTTACCAGTTATCATCCTGATTTTTGTTTAGTTTCATTTTGCTCCTGAGTTTATTATTAAAGTTGCCCTGTTTTGAATTTTTATCAGTCTGTACACATTGTGTCTTGCTTCTTTCATCTGTCTATAACATTCAAGTTACTGAATTTATCTCTAGATTGTCTTTGTTGATGTGTAAGTAGTGCATGGATAATCTACATTATGTTCTCCATCGTATTCTGTAGTGTGTTTGATGTACATTTACACAAATCTTCCTAGGAGTGGAATTGCTCTATTGTGGGATATATATATATATATATATATATATATATATATATATATATATATATATATATATATGTATGTATTCAAATTTATGAGGTAACACCCAACCATTTAAAGGATGGTAGTATCAGTTTGCACACTCACGAGCCATGTTTGAAGGTTTTGTTGCTTCTCATATTTGCAAACAACTGGTAGTATGACCAGTGGATACTTTGTTGCCATCTCTTAGGTGCATAATGGACATGCATTGTGATTTTAATTGGCTTTACTAACATGATTTAGTCCCTTTTTATGATTGTTGACTGGATGGATTTTTGTTCAATCTTTTTGCAGTTTACAATTGGGATGTCTGTTTAAACTGAGCTATAGATAGAAGTCATTAGAGTAAGCTTTCACCTTTCCACCAAGGACACATTCCTGCATAGGGATAATGTTTCATGTAGTGGCAGAAACATCTGCCTTGGAGACTGTTACAGCAGTCTCACATTTATCATTGAAAACCTGAATCAGATTAAAAGTGTTTCAGAGGGAACAGGTACCATGAGATAAATTAAACATAACCCTTTAGGCAGAGGTTTAACTAAAATTGTATAAGATGTTGTTTAAATCAAATGGGACCCCATTGAAAGCTTAGTATCACATAGATTCATATTTACATATGCTGTTTACTAAGAAATTGTTTTAAAAGCTTAAATTAACATGAATTACCAAAGCCAATACTGTTTCTCTCAACATCATTAATGATTTCATAAATGTTAATAAGGCTTTTAAATTTCAAAAAATGTTCTGATAATAGAATATTATCACATATTTATGGCACGACAGAAAAATCAAGTCTCCCCTAGAATCATAGAAAACCTAAAATAGTGACTTTTTAATACTTAAATATGTCTGCAAACTTTTTCAATATACATAAGTATATAATTTTTGTGCAAGTGGAATCTTAATGCATATTTTGTAGCATACTTTTTTCACTTAACATACTTGAATATTTGCATTCCTAAGTTTGTTTTCATTATAACAGATGTACAGCATTTTGTTTGATATCTACTGAGAGGGTAGAGAGAAGGATTCCAGCCGGGGTTTGTACTTCCCCTACTGGGGACAAAGAAGGGCTGAATAAATTAATCAAGTGGTGTTGACCATTGTAGTCATGATTACTTAGTTAACTAACTACTCCAAATACTATGTGTGGTTATCAAAAATTACTAGAAAATTTAAGTATGAGTAGTTAACATTCTGAATGCAGAAATGCAGAAATCCCTTGGCTAGACATGTTGGTGCACATCTGGAATCCCAGCACTCTGGAGGGGGAGGCAGGAGGATTACCATGAGTTTAAGGCCAGCCTAGACTACAAAATGAGTTCAAGGCCAGCCTGAGCTACGTATCAAGACCTTGTCTTATGACCTGAGTCCTCACTGACCTTGAAGGGCTAGGACCAAAATGTTGGCTATCCTTGTACCCCTTCTTTTTCTCTTAATTTTTGGTCTACAAACTTAAATTGTAAATCCTCCAGAAGCGAAACTTAACATTATTACCCTAAAACATAGGCTGTTGAGCTTAACATCAGTATCTGTATGAATATCAAATGCCTTAGAAATAACATTGAATAGGTATTTTCAGTCAATCATTGATATGCTAAACTTTAAATCCGTACAGAATGTGGAAAAAAAATTTAACAATAAATAGTAAAAAAAAAAAAAATAAAAATAGAGGGTCACAGAGTAATGCAATTGATTATGCATAGTGTGTCTAAGGAGAGTCACATGGAGAGAAAACTTTCTCTCAGGCTTCCACAGAGAGCAAATTGGTCAAGCAATGGCTGTGACTCATCCAAAATGGCTGACACTGACAATGGATCTACAAAGTGTGATGCAAGGTTACAGGATAAACCCTGAGGGTATCAGACTAATCTAACTGATACAAAAGTTACATTTTTTGTTATATAGGTCTTGCTTTAACTCGGTCTTCACCATCCAGTATATAAATGGAGGTGTACAAAGTAAAGTCATATTAATATACTGTGAATGGCTCAAATCAGTAGCTTCTGTGGATAACCCACTTCTATTGTGGACCTGCTGATCTGTGTTGGATTGTTTTATTAAAAAAAAAAAAAAAAAAAAAAAA
>PVKA01010253.1:0-28735 GCA_004027165.1 Ctenomys sociabilis
TTCTTCTTTTTTTTTAGCTAGCTCAGACTGCCCTCAGGGTGTGACTGGCATGTGGTGCTGAGTATCAAACTGAAGTCCCCTGGGACTGCCTAAGGTTGCTTAAGCAGATGCTTTAGACTGCTGAGCCCTCTTGCCAGACCTAACATGCTTTTCTGTCATGTCAGCCGACCATGAGCCAAGATGAACCTTGTCTCCTTTAATTTGTGTGTCAGATACATTGTGCTAGCCATGGTAAAGTAACTAATATGAATTAAATCTAGTGAGCATCAAGACTACATTATTGTCCATTGGAGGGGAGCAGTGGGGCTCAGAACAGGGGCTCATCAGTACTTATGGGCTTATCTGCATGGAAAACAAGGAAGAAGATGAGGAAGAGGTGATGCAGAGCAAATTCAGAAACACAGTCCTGTAGGGGGTTGTAAGCAGACAAAGGATCCTAGACAGGGATCATACCGAGCACAAGCGAGATTTATGGTGGCTGCCTGCAGACTGGAAGAGTGCAAAAGGGCCATCTGTGTGCTGGAAAGACAGAGGATCCATTCCAAGTGGAAGAGCGAAAGCTGGAGCTCACTGAAGAGTCCTAATGGTGTCTGTCGGGAGGCCAAAGGATCTCTGGTGGAAGGTTGAAGAGGTTGACCTGGTAGGGTGAAGAGTCTGTGCTGGAAGCCTGGAGATGAGCCTCCAGAAGCAGCGTTGAAGACTAGAGCTGCTGTAGAGAAGGATCAGTGCAACCTCCTACTGCTTTCCCCTTTTATTCCATTCAGGCCACAAGGCTATTGGCTGATGCTCCCCATATCCAGGACACATCACCTGTCTTTGGAAAGCCTGTCAAACACGTGGAGCATTTCAAGTTGACATCACTTTAGCCATTGCACTGACTACCCAGGTAGTGGGTGGATGGGGCTTTGCCAGGCTGTGGGATCCTTAGGCGTCTGTCAAGGCTTGGTCCTGCACACCCAGGGTTGTATAATACAAACACTCTCTTTCAATGGAAGAAAGAATAAAATTTTGAGTACAAACTTAGGTATGGGTATTTCTTTAGGTGTCAATAATGTCATTATTATATGTATGCCAAAATGAAAGTATTGTCAATGCAGTCTTTTTAATTGAAATTCAAGAATGTACCAGCTCATTGCAGTGCTGTCTAAAGAATAAAGGGTGATGTACATATATTTACTGTTTGTTGCTAAAATATTTATTGCTGCAAGTAAAAACCACACACACACACACACACACACACACACACACACAATTGTGTGAGATGTTTTAAAGGTTCAGCTTCATGAGCCCCATGGCTAGCGCCAGTGTCTACATGTGGCTAGATATCCACAGGATCTGAATTATGCAAAGCAATGTGAGTGGAGGAGGGACAGTTAAGGGATTATTTTGCAAATAGGATGCACAGTTATGCACCATACAATGTTTCTGGCCACAGCACATCACATCAACAAAGGTTCCAGAATATTTTAATGGAGTTGAAAAATTCATACCACCCAGTGACACTGTCATCACCGTAATGTCACAGTGCAACATGCCACTCTCCTATTTGTGGTGCCAACATGTCCAGGGTCCTACCATGACATATATGTATAGCACACACAGCTGCTTGATAGCTGTGTAAGTTGGTTGAATCAAACTGGAGCTAACTGTCAGCCATATGATAGATATATAAACACAGATGGAGGGAATCTCATATGCAGCCAACAATATAACTAGTCACAAAGATTCTGCCAAGATCACAACTATGTACTAAGGCCACCAGAGTTGTACAGAGAAACACTTTTTCCAGGATATCTGGATAGCCACTGTCTAACCTCAGAACAACTCCACTTTCACTAGTAATTGAAGCCAAGGACTCTTGTTTCAAGCCATTTTATTCAACATCCTTATTTCACCTTCAGTTCATCTTTGGCTCAGTGGTGTTGGGAGTACTCACAATGTACCATGACCTTCACGTTTCTGTTGGGATGTTCCACTCTTCCCAGGAAATAGAGCTTTCTTTGGAGAGGCTCTCTCTGGTCATTATTTGGGTTGACATAGCTGGTGTCAGCAGTGGCATCTGAAGCCAGAACATCCTTGGAGGGAGCTGGCAGCTCCTGATGCCAGCACGGTTCTGCCACTGCACTCTTTCCCACACCATTTCCTGGAAAGCCTCCCTCTGCCCCGAGGAGTCTTCTCACAGGTAAGGCCTCTCCTGCTAGTCTCTCCTTTCTGATTGTCCTGGAGACCTTCTTCGTCTAAAGCTATCTCAGATGAAGGACTTTGAGCTGCTTTTTGGAATATAAACACTTTTGCCTTTTCTGGCAAGCCCTTGTTGTCTGAGGATACTCCCATTATTCCGATTTCTACAGAATGAACATGTTGTGAAGACTTCTTATCCTTTTCCTAAACATTATCTTTGGGCTCAGGACAACTACTTCAATATTTTGTTTGCTCTGTATGCCTATTGAACAATTATTTTTGGTCAGAACTTTGTTCTGGTTTCATTTTGGTGCTTGCATTTGTCTATATATCCAGAAAATCCTCCAAGAAAGGAATAAGCACTCTACGTAGTGGCCATGGGGCAGCAACTGGAGGTGTAGAGTGGTCACTTCTAACTAGGAAAGAGCCTTATTCCTAAAGAGAAAGTTTCTGCTGTAGAGTTTACCTGGTCCTGGATAGGCAGGACTGAGGGTACCACTGGGCACTTGTCAGGTAAGGACAGTTTCGACACACCTAGGAAAATCTTGGTCATGGGTAAACAAACAAGGGCAAGGAACACTGACCAAGTGAAAACAAGATCTTGCGATGTGTACACTTATCAAACAAAAGCACATTTTCAAACTGTTATGCTTCCCAGGATTTTCTTTGCTTTTTAAACAGCAAGAAGAAAGAAAAAAACTAAGATATATTCAACACATACATATATTTCATTACATAGTGCAAACATGTACTGATAAAAATTTGAAAAAGCAAAAACTGACCTAAACAAAAACCAAATCAAGTCAAATTCATGAAATAGGCTTCCCAATTCTACTGTCCATAAGGAAGAACTTCTTTGTGGGAGTCTTGCTAGCTATGTGATGCTCATTCTCATGTAGAGCCTTCTTATATTTTTTACTTTTTAGAGAAAATAAAAAATAGTAAAAACATGAGAAATGATACAGAATTTCACTAAGCAAAATGATAAAAATTCATCAGTGCTTCTTATATTGTACATTATTAACTTCAATTTAGTTGTTCAGATTACCAGATGAAAGCATGAAAAATTGGTCAAACAATTTTAAAAGAAGAAAAAAAACTTAAAAAGTATGCATTAAATGTTCCATAGACCAGCAGAAATCAGCAGTAGAATTATATAAGCTGTCTTGTGTATATACATTTATTTTTACTGTCTGTCTGTCTGTCTGTCTCTCTCTCCTCCTTTCTCTTATCGCAGTTGTACATTTTTCTGTGCCAAATTTTTTGGATGGTATCAGGGATGCAACTAAGGATCTTGTGCTTGCCAGGAAAACACTTATTCCACTGAGCCACCTCCCTTGCCCCAGTTGCACATTTTTGTCAGTAGGAAAATGTGGCTTTTACCCTCCCACCACAAGGATCAACATGAAAGGACTGTTTAAGATTTTCTCTTATTTTGAATTTGCTGACATTTTCAGTTACACATTATCAAGAAAAAGAGAAATAAAAACTGCGAAGAGAAACTTTTTGTACAAGAAAAATTGTTGTATAGCAGAACAATTATTTTTTGCCTTCGTGGAGTGAATGGATTGTTCCAAGCACAATGGGAAAAAATAAATATGAGCCGGGCGTGGTGGCGCATGCCTGTAATCCCAGCACTTGGGAGGGTGAGGCAGGAGGATTGTTGTGAGTTCAAGACCAGCCTGAGCTAAAGGCCAGCCTGAACTGCATAGTGAGACCCTGTCTCAAAAAGACAAAAAAAAAAAAAAAAAAAAAAAAAAAAAAAAAAAAATATGAGAAAACAAGTCACAAAGGGTCTCACCAAGACTCAGGTTATGAAGGACCTTGCTTATGAAAGAATAGTTAAGACAAGATATTCAGCTATCTTTCTCTTAATTCAGTGAGAAGAAACATTTGTGCTAACAGTGTTTGGACAGGATATCATGTCTGCATCTTGTACTCTGAATAACTACTATGAAGACAACAATATGCAATGTATTAATTATCGTAACGGTCTACTAACCTGTTCTGAAACTGTCTCATTGCTGTTTCTTTCTGAATAAAACTAATTTAAAAAAAGAAAGAAAATTTATGAGTGACTCATTTGGCTATGACTAAAAGATAATTGCTTTAAAGACTTTTCTAAAAATAGGGAATTAATACACTAATGTAAAAGTATTATCTACTTGCATTTATGGCAACAAAAAGTTCTTGAAATATTGATCTGAAATTCATTTGGCTCTTGCAAGCTTTTATTACTCCACAGCTCTGACTCTGCTCTTGTGGCCCCATGCTGAAAAAGTCCACTTATTGAGGCTGTTACTAATTTGATCCATCATTTTGGATTTCTTGGTGAGCTGGATTTGTTCCCAAGGCCAGAAAGTTCAAAGGTTTTACACCTTTCTGGGATGCCTGCGTACTCCTGCTGAAGGTGCTGCTTCTCTCCTAGTTGACTTCTTCTAGACCCAGGGCAGTGTGCACACTGTGCCCAGGGCATGCGGCTTGGGGACCTGTAAGAGACACAGTGTAGTTTTTTTTTTTTAATAGAAAAACTCAATGAAAAGGATACAGAATTTTAAAACAAGATGATAGGAAATTAACAGTGGTTGTTATATTGCATGTTGTTATCTTCAAAATAGTTTTGAAGCTCCTGTGTCTGTTTTATTTTGCTAAGCATTGTAATTTTCAAGTGTATCAATTTTTTACCCTTATATTTATTATTTTTATTTTAAAGAGAATAGAAGAATAATAGATATTAGAAACAATACACAATTAAAAATTAGATGATAGGTTTTCAATAGTGGTTTTTATATTCTTATTGTCTTCAATGTAGTTGCTCAGATTACAGATATAAGCATATTAAATCGGGCAAAGCAAAAATGTTAAGCATTAATTTCTACCTTCAAAAATCTGATAGAAATTACTAGTACAATTATCTTAGCTAACCTGTGCATATCTTCGAAATTATTTCTGCAATCTGATTTCCTCTGTAGCCTAATGGAGTTGTTTCTTTAGTCGCTATCATCTCAGAAATTTCAGGTGTGTGACTTCCAAATTCTTCTATGACCTTGTCTCCTGGACTTGTTTTGAGTGGGCTGGAGATCTCAGATTGCCTTTTGCTCCTTCCTTTTGACATTTTTCAGGCTCCCGGGGTTCACCCTGACTCCGCAGTGATGGTAGGGGTGGAGTACAAGTGAGCAAGACTCCCACGAGAGTGGGAGGAAGGGGTAAGCTCACTAAAGCTCCTCACTGGTGTGGTCCAGTGTGGCTTCCGCCTTGGTGTGTGTGTGGGCAAGCTCCAGCTCTAGGAGAAGCCAGTGGTGATGAGAGCAGGCCAAAGCCCCACAGGTGCTCTCGGTGGTGGCATGGTGCAAGCGAGGGCGCCCACTAGCAGCGGGACAGGCGGTAGCAGCTCTTCGGAGATATGGTGATGGAGTGGTAGGAGTGGTGGTCACCGCTCAGCCAGCCTCCAGCCATGGTGGGTGAGGGTTGGGTCAGGGTTCACCACATCCCAGTAGCTGTTGTGGTACCCCTGATTTCTGACAGTTGGAGAAGCAACTGCAGCTCAGAAAAACTCCTGGAGGAGTGCTAGCCTGTGTATATACATAAATGATTTTTACCCTTCCTTTTTTTCTATCATTTTTTTCCTCTCAGCTCTATTGTTTATTCTGTATGTTCAGTTTCTTTTCCTTTTACTGTATATGTTGTACCTTTCAGATTTTATTTGCTCTTTCAGATTCTTACACTAGGGATACAATGCAATGTTTATACATGTGAGTCTGATTTATTTCACTTGTGAGTATGGCCTCTAGTTGCATTCCTTTACCTATAAAATCCTTGAGTTTATTTTTTATAGCTGAGTAATACTCTATTTTATGAAAATAACATGTTTTTTATCCATCCCTCAGGTGATGGGCATTTGGGTTGTTTCCAAGATCTACGACAAAATGTGCTGCTACAAACAGGGGTGAATGTATATCACTGTGATATGAGGTTTTCAGTTTTTCAGGATCAGCACTCAGGAGGGGAACAGCTACACTGAATGGGATTTCTTTTTTTTTAATTTTATTTTATTGATGATCAAATAGCAATGAGACAGTTTCAAGACAAATTAACAGGACAGATTCAATAAATTAATACATTGCAAACTGTTTTCATAATGTTTTGGCATTGTACAAGGTGCATACATGGTATTATACTTACAGATATTATTATAGATGATGTCTCTAGTCAGTAAATTAAGAGAGTGTAGATGTTTACTTATCTTACTTTTTTATACAGATTCAATAAATAATACTTTCTACCTTGTTATTTTCCTAGTGGTTATCCATAGTACTAGAAGCTGACATAATATCTTGTCCAACCACTATTAGTGCAAATCTTGCTTCTCATAGAATTATGCAGAAGCACGGCATATTTATCCTAACTACTGTTTATACACACATATCATGATTCTTCGTTTGTATACCCCTTTTGTTTTGTGTAGACCTGTCAAAGATGAGCACTCCATTGTCATTCAACCAATTTAGGTGCCTGAACTTGATGACACAATTCAACATAGTCCAGCATCCCACAATAATAGTGAGTTATCTGAAGAAGCCATTTACAGCTCAACTTATTATTATAGCCCTATGTTATATACCTCATTTTTATACTTTTGTGCTGGATGGTTAAGACAAATAGAGCAAGACCTATATAGCAAAAGATGTAGTTTTTGTTTCTGATGAGGTCAGTGAAGTCCCCCCACAGTTTATCTTGTGATCTTGTACCTTACTCTGTAGATCCTTTGTCATTGTCATCCATGTAGATGAGTCATGGACGATGGTTGACCAGTTTTCTCTCTGTGAGAGTCTAGAGAAAGTTTTATTTCCATGTGACTCTCCCCAGGTACACTATAGATCATTTATCTCCTTGCTCTGTGGCTCCATAATCTTGTTCTGAAAAATTGGGGCACAATTGAGTTTCATGATGTTACAGTACAGGTTCACCTATGTCCTGAGTCTTTGCTGACCTTGAAAGGCTAGAGCCAAAATGTTGACTGGCCTTGCGGATCTTCTATTTCTCCAATTTTGATCTGTGCACTTAGGTTGTTAACCATCCAGAAGAATGAATGGGACTTCTAATCCTAGTTTTTTGAGGTGTCTCTATGCTGAATTCTATAGCAGTTGCATCAGTCTACATTTCCACCAGAGGTGGAGAAATGTTTCTTTTTTTCACCAAAGCTTCTCCAGCACTTGTTAATAGCTAATTTCTTTGTGATATCAATTCTTTCTTGGGTAAGATAGAATCTCAGTGTTGGTTTACTTTGCATTTCTCAACAGACCAGCTGGACATTTTTCATGTATTTATTTTTTGCCATTTGCGCTTATTCCTCTGAGAAGAGTATATTCATTTCAAATGTCCATTTTTGGATTGGGTCTTTGAATTTTGGGGTCCTGATTTTCTTTTTAGTTCTTTACATATCCTAGATAGAAGTTCTTTGAATGACTATTGGTTAAAATTTTCTTCTCCGATTGTGGGTTTTCTTTTCTCCTTGTTTGTGATTTATTTAATGAGCAGAATTTTTTTTTTTTAATGAGATGAGATCCCAGTTGTGGATTCTTTGAAGCATTTCCCATGCCGTTTGGTTTCTGTTAATGAACTCTCTGCCTACCCTTCTGTCTTGAATATTTCTACCTTCTTTTCTCTTCGAGTAAATTTAGTGTTTACATTTTAATGTTTAGATCATTAATCCATCTTTCTAGAGTATCTTTTATTTGTAGGGTTGTTTTGATGTTTATGAATTTCTTTAGTTGTTCTTTGTCATGGAACTACTTCACTTCTCCATTAATTTTGAAAGATAGTTTTGCAGGGTGCATCAATCTGGATTAGAAGTTGTTTTCCTTCAGGACCTGAAATATTTATCATTGGTCTTCTTGACTTGATGGTTTGTGTTGAGAAATCTGGTGTGAACCTGATGGATTTTCCTTTAAATGTGATGTTTTTCTTTCTCTAACAGCTTTTAATATGTTGTTCTTGTGCTGAATTTCTGGAATATTGATTATGTCTAGCTGTAGATTCATTTTGGTTGATGTTATTTGGAATTCTATATGTCTTACTTACTATTTGCCAGATTTTTCCACATACTTGGAAAGTTTTCTGCTACTACTTCTCAAAGTAGTCATTTTTTGTGATAATTTTACTTTTCATTTTTTTTAAAGGTAAAAGTCCTTTTACATCATTTGTGTTGACTCCTTTTTTATTGACCCCTATCAGTCTTATGTTGTTCATCTTTGCATCATTTTATAGCTGTTTATTATATCCTGGTTCCTTGTTACTTTTAAGAAATCTTTCCTTTTCTGGTAACTAGCTGCAAGGATGTCTTCAAGGTCTAAAAGTCTATCTTCAGTTTCATTCAAACAATATTGCCAAATTTTAATGGAACGTTTAATTTCATGGATGTCTCTTTGAATCTGTTTTATGCATTCTATTTTTTACTATGTTATTCATTCAATGTTTCTATTATTTTTCCGTGCAACTCTACTTTTTATCAATGTCCTCTTTAGATATGTTCAGCAATTTTTTCACTATGATTATCTTTTCTTTTTTTTAAACCAGAGAGATTATTTTGGATCCAATCTTCTCTATGCCCATCTGGAGTTGTTTACTTCAGTTTCAATTATTTCACCAACTTTAGGTTTGTGAGCACTGACTTCTTCTATGCTGATGTCCCTGGGACTTTTTCTGGGGGGGGCAGTTGCATTGAGATTGCATTTTTCTCCTTTGTTTTTTCATTTTCTATTTCAGAAAGAACTCTTTGTTTTGAAATACCTTCTTTTCTCTTCGAGTAAATTTAGTGTTTACATTTTAATGTTTAGATCATTAATCCATCTTAATCTCTGTGACAATCCTTGTGAAATTTTGATACTGGTTAGCTATATCACTGCTGTCAAAGCCACTGCAGGAAGAGTCTGTTCTTCAAGGATGTTTTCTGTGTGCTGTTGGTGTCTTTCCCAAGATCCTGCCTTCACAGGTAAGAATGGGAGTTGGTTTCTGTTTAGCACTGTCCTTCGTCTTTAGTTGTATAGCTTTGGTAAGGTTATACAATCCCCTGCTTCCCAATCTTGTTACCTGAAGAAGAAGTGGTTAAAACAGATATGATGTCCTAGCTACGGTGGTACAATTTGCAATAATAATAACAAGAAAAATTTAGAAATTGACAAACTTTGTTAGCTATTGGTTTTGCACTTTGTTATTATTATTATTTTTTTGTCTTTTTGAGACAGGGTCTCACTATGCAGTTCAGGCTGACCTTAAGTTCACTTTGTAGCTCAGGCTGGTCTCGAACTCACACCAATACTCCTGTCTCAGCCTCCCAAGTGCTGGGATTACAGGCCTGCACTGCCATGCCCAGCTAGTTTTGCACTTTAGGCCATAGGAATAAATTCTACAGTTACATAACAAAACAAATTGTAAATTGGGAGTTTGTATACAAAATATTTCCTCTTATTAGAGTGGATGTGCACTCTGTTCCTCTGGTCCGGCCAGTTCCCAGGTGTTTCACTTCATGTAGGGGGATGGGCCAGGCACCTGGATTGCTCTGCCCAAGCCAGTTACCCAGAGTTCTGAGCGCCACTGCACTGGGTCTTATTCCTCTGGCTGAGCTAGTTCCCCCTCCATTTTCTACAGATGTGTCCAACATACCTTCATTTGTTGATAAGAGATAGCCTTCTTTCAAAACTTATCAACTGTCAATAATGCTGCTATAAAAAGAGGTTGTAATATAAGTGTAATTCTTTTGGGAAAATAGAAGGAGAATAGCTGAGCCAACTGAAATTTTTACTTTTAGCATTTTGGAATTCCCCATACTTATTTCAGTCATGGTCATATTAGTTTATATTCTCATCAACAATGTAGAGTGCATAGTTCCTATTTCACCTCGGCCTCTCCAGCATTTGTTATTAGTTGATGTCTTGATGGTTGCCACTCTTTCTGGAGTAAAGTGGAATCTCAGTGCTGCTTTGACTTGTATTTCTCAAATGTCTAGCAACATTGAACATGTCTTCATGTATTTATTGGCCATTTGAACTTCTTTTTCTTAGAAGTACATATTCACTTTACTCATTTGTTTTTGGGTGGATGCCCTAAATATTTTTTTTTAAATTCTAGCTATTCAGTCCTCTGCCTGAGAAATAGCTGGTGATATTTTGCAATTTTGTAGATTGTCTCTTTACTCTGACGATTGTTTCCTTTGCTATGCAGATGGCATTAAGTTTGATATACTCTTATTTATTGATTATTATTGTTATTATCTGTAGAATTGGAGCTGTCTTTAAAAAAATCCTTGCATATGCTTATGACTTCAAGTGTTTTATATATGTAGCCTTCTATTAGGTTCATTGTGTCTGTTTCATCCTTTTTAAAAATGCAATTAGTGCAGGATCTACAGGGTCTCACGACACAGATTGGACTCATAGTGATCCTCCTGTTTTCAGCCTCCCAAGCACTGGGATTAAACCTGCATACCCCCGGGCCCTGTCTCGGTGTGGCCTGGGGGTGGGTCCAGTGTATTTCTGTTTTATTCTTTTAATTTTATTGGTACAGTTTAGATGCACACAATGATTCTCTTCGTCAGAGTGCAGTTGCCACTGTATGTCATATGTCATGGCTCCTCTTCATTTTCCCAGTTCCCTTTTCTACCCTTAACTCTTCTTCTTATTTACAATGGACTTGTTTCCATTTTCTCTTTCGGTTTTTTCTTTTTCCTTCCTTTCTTTCCCCATCTCCACTCCCTTGTTTTCCTTCCATTTGAATATTTTCTTCCAATTTCTCAATGTCTGTTATATATTTCAGTTCTTATTTATCATTTTAGTTTCAGAAATAATGCAGTATTTACATTTGTGTATCTGATTTATTTCAGTCAAATGTGTGGTCTTGGGGTGCAATAATTTGCCTAGAAATTTCTCAGGTTTATCCTTCTTTATGACACAATAGTACAGTATTGCATAAAACATCACATTTTTAATCCATTCCTCTATTGATAGGCATTTTGGCTATTTCCAAAAGTTACCTGTTGCAAAATGTGCTGCTACAAACATGGGCAGGCATCTATTGTTATGATGAGGTGCTTTTAATTCTTTCAAGAAGAAACCAAGAAGGGGAATACCTGGGTTGGCTTGAACTGCCAACAGTAGGTTTTTGAAGAAGTTTTACGTTCATTTCCCTGGTGCTTTACCAGTCTACTTGCCTACTGGCACTGGAGAAGGATTACTTAATGCCCACAGCCTCATCCACTTTTGTTATTTATTGATGCCCTGATGATGCCTATTCTTTTTGGAGTGATATGTAATCTCATTGTTATTTTAATTTGCATCTCTTGAATGATTAGTTGTGTTGACCATTTTTTAATGTATTTGTTTGCTGCTAGTATTTCATCTAAGAAATGTCTGTTCATTTCAGATGCTCAATTTTGAATTGGGTGTTTAAATTTTGGGTGCTTGATATTTTTGAGTTCTTTATTCTAGATATTAGTTCTTTGTCTCAGGAAGATCTAGCAAAAATTTTCCCCACACTGTGAGCTGGCTATTCACACTCTCCTGGTGATTTCTTTTGCTGTGAAAAAGCTTTTTAATAATATGAGATCCAAGTTGTTGATTTCTTATATTTCCTGTGTGAACAGCACTTTACTCATAAAGTCTTTGCCTACATTACTTCAAGAGTTCTTCAAGAGTTCTAGCTATTCTTTCTATCTTCCAGTAGATAGTGCTTCTAGTATTTTAATATTGAGATATTTGGTCCATTTTGATTTTAGTGCATGGCGAGAGATAAGAGTTTCATTTTAATCTTCAGAATGTAGAAAGTTAGTTTTTCTAGTAGCATTCATTAAAGAGGCTGTCTTCATTGCAGTGAAGGAATTTGCCAAAGATAAAGTGGTTGACTGAATTTGGAGTTGTTTGTACATCTTCTATTCTGTGTCATTGAACTTTGGGTTTGATTTTGTGGCAGTAACATGATGCTTTTATCACAGTATTTTGTAGTATAATTTCAAGGCAAGGATGTGATGCCCTCTGGTATGCCGTTCTAGGTCTGTTCTTGTTCCATACAAATTTTAGGATTGTTACCTCAAGTTATGTGAGATATGCTATTGGTATTTTGATTGGGATTGCATTACATCTATTTAACAATTATGGAAGTATGACCATTTTTACTATTTTGGTTCTTCCTACTCAAGAATAAGAAACATTTTTCCAGGGCCGGCGGTAAAGCTCAGTGGACTAAGCGCTTGCTTAGGTAAGTGCAGTGGCCAGGGTTCGATCCCTGCTTCCGCTTGCCGTGCCGGCCCCGCCTTCGGGTGCGCTGAGCCAGAGATGGAGTACAGGCGTGGTGGCGCGTGCCTGTAATCCCAGCACTAGGGAGGCAGAAAGCAGGAGGGTCACTATGAATGTGGGCTGCATAGTGAGACCCTGTGTAAAAAAAAAAAAAATTCCCATTTTCTGGTTTTCTTCTCACTGTTTTTTCAACGTACTGTTTTCAATGTAACATTCTTTTACTTGCTTTATGAGATTTATTCCTAAATATTTTACTTTTATGATATTGTGTAAGGTGTAGTTTCTTTAATTTTTCCCACAGAGAATTTGCAATTCATATACAGGAGAACTGATTTCTGAGTATTGATTTTGTATTCAGCTATGCTACTGAATTAGGTTATTAAGCCTTTAAGACTCTTGGTGGAATTTTTGGGGTATTCTATGTAGATCATGTTGTCATCAGCAAGTAATAATGACTTAACTTCTTTCTTTTCTAAACTTCTTCCTTTTATTTATTTCTCTTAAGTAATTTCTCTGGCTAACATTTCCAGAATGATATTGAATGGTCATGGTGAGGTGCACATCCTTGTTCCTGACTTTAGAATGAAAGTTTTCAGCTTTTCAACATTTATTATGATACTAGTTGTTGGTTTGCATCAATGGTGTAGTATCTTAATAGAACATCTATTTAAACATTAGCACCCAGATGAGCTGGATCAGCATGTTTGTGGGTGTAGAAGAACCACCTAACAAAGCTTGTTGTTGGAGTGGTATAAAAGCAGATTAGTAGGGAAGGATATCTGCTGATTTTACTTGAAAGAGCATCAGTACAGCTGGTTTTCCCTGTAGAAGGCTTGGCTGTTCTCTTCAGAACAGCTACAGTTCTTACTCTCACTTTGGGCTCTGTTTTCTGCCTTTTGGCACAGACTCTGCAACTTCTAGCACTGACTTTTGGGTTTGCTGGCCCATACCTTTCAGTTTTCCATTGCAGATTCCTCAGACTCATATGGGACGTTGTCATGGAGTCCAGGTCTCTAGCTGAGCTCATGGATGACATTATCGTGGGCTCCAGGTCTTTAGCTGATTCTTTGGACAACTAGCATGGGGACAGATCTCTTGCACTCTTCAACAATTGACTCTGTGGGTAGATATTGTCCTAATATCTAATCTTGTAAATTTCTATGTATTCATGAAATTTGCTTCTTTTGAAGACACTAATATAAATTGTTTTTATCAGATTTAGATAAAGAATATGAACACACAAAGAGCTTTTGACAGTTATATATATATATATATATATATATATATATATATATATATATGAATTGAACTTTGTTGAAAGCTTTTTGTGTGTTCACTGAGATGATCATGTGGTTTTTGCCCTTGGTTCTATTAATATGATACATTATATCTATTCATTTGTGTATGTTGAACCATCCCTGGGATGAATCCTACTTGGTCATGGTATATAATCTTTTTTGATAACTTGCTGTTTTTTTGTCAGTATCTTATTGAGGGTTTTGGCCTCTATGTTCATTAGGGAAATTGGCCTGTGGTTCTCTTGGTTGGGTCTTTCTTTGGTTTTGATATCAGGGAAATGCTCCCAGGAATGACTTTGGGAGTATAGCTTCTCTTTTAATTTCATTGAATGGCTTCAGTAATCGCATTAGATATTCTCTTAATTTATCCTAGCATTCAATAGTGAATCTTTCAGGACCTGAACTTTTGTTAGTTTTTAATTATGCATTCAATTTCATTTATTGATATTGAATTATGTAGAATTTTTATATTATCTTTATTCAGCTTTTGTAAGTTACATGTATTTAGGAATCTGTCCAATTTCTCTGTGTTTTCCATCATATTAGAATATAGATTCTCTTAAATAGATATTTATAATCTTCTGGATTTCTGAAGAAATCTATTGTGTTTTATAATTTTAATTACTACTTGCATTGAATTGAGTTTCTTTTTTCTGATAAGCTGGCCATGGATTTGCCAATTTTATTTAATCTTTCAAAGAAACAAATCTTTAAATCATTGAATCTTTTTGTTTTTGTAGACTTAATTGCATTAATTGCTGCTCACATTTTAAAAATTTCCACCTTCATATGAGATTTTGGTTTGATTTTTCTCTTCTTTTTCTGAAAGCTTGAGGCTCAGCATTTGGTTTTTCATCTTAGCTCACTCTGTTTTTATGATTTGGTGCCAAGGAGATGGCTCAGTGGAATAAGCGCTTCCCTGGCAAGCACAAGGGCCTGAGTTCGATCCCCAGTTATGTAAAAAAAAAAAAAAAAAGAGTCCATGTCTTTATGATTTGGGAATTCACAGCTATAAATTTTCCTTATAGAACTGCATGCATTTGGTGCTTTCTTGAGTTCCCAGGTTTACCATGAATGAATAAAAGTTATTTGCTTCCAGAAGTTTCAAGAATTTCTAGAGATTAGGTACTAGTGGTAAAATCTAGAGTCTGCTTGGACTTGAATGTCTATTTTTTTTTTTTTTTGTCTTTTTTTTTGAGACAGGGTCTCACTATGCAGTTCAGGCTGGCCTTAAGCTCACTTTGTAGCTCAGGCTGGTCTCGAACTCACAACAATCCTCCTGCCTCAGCCTCCCGAGTGCTGGGATTACAGGCCTGTGCCACTACGCCCTGAATGTCTATTCTTGAAAGCTTTCTAAGTTTGAGATTACTGTATGATAAATAACGTTTCTTATTGTAGTTATATAATCAAGCCAAATCTGATTAAAGTAAGCTCAGCAAAAAATTGAAATTTTTATTATCTTTGGTAACAATTTGAATGACTGAAAAACATATTTCTAAAGAAAACCTATACTAGATCCCAAATTTCTGCACAGCAGTTGCATCTCACAGAAGTACTAGGGGCAGGAGCTGTGCTTTCCTAAGCACCATGAGCTGAAGTTGAACAATTTGATGCACATTTTAAGGAACAAATCATGTACCTTATGTGTGGACAACACAGTAAGTCCGCTGTGCCTGATGTGACAGTCAGAGATATTAGACCTAGAAAGTGAGATGCATGACATCAGACAGAAACCTATACCACCATGGGACTGTCCCTTTTGGTTCTCTCAGCAAATGTATCTTTGCTTTCACTTGTCAGGATGGGAGTGCAGTTAAAATTTCACATAATGATAAGTAATTGTGCACTGGCTTATATATGCATCATATATGTTTTCCTATGCATTAATTTTGTTTTTATTAGTAATATTTGCTGTGTGCAATGCTAACATTCTTTGTGTGGAACTTGTACACGGATGTAACACATCTTAATTCTTTTCCATCCCCTTTCCCTCCTCATTTTCTTTCCCCTGATTTGCCTTCCATTTGAGAAGGCTCCATCTCCTCACTTCTTGTATATCATTACTTATAATTTGGGTTTTTCTATAAGAGAAACGATGTGCTCTTTGAGTTAATGCATGTGACTTAATTCCTTAACATGATCTCAAGTTGCATTCACTTTCCTAAAAATGATGAGATTTTCTCTATTGCTGAGTAGTACTCCATTGTATATAAACACCACATTTTCCTTATCCACTCATCTATTGCTGGACATATAGGCTACTGCCAAGATTACCTATTATTATTTATTGTTAATTGATTATCATAGATATGCATGTGCCACTATCACATGTTGTCTTTAACTTTTATGGGAAGACACTTGGATGAGAAATAGACAGGTTAAATGGCGTTTGTAGTTTTAGTTTTTGAGGAATCTCCATGCTGCTTTGTATAGTGTTTGTACAAGCTTACACTCCCAGAAACAATGTAAAAGTGAACCTTTCCACTGGAGCCACTCAAGCATTTGCTATTATTCAATTTCTTGACATGGTATTTCTGGGGTAAGATGAAATCCCAGGGTTATCTTAACTTGCATTTCTCTAACAGTGAATGATGTCAACCATTTCTTCATGTGTTTGTTGGCTACTTCTCCAATAAAATTTTATCTCAGTTATTAAAGTTCTGCCTTAAATTTGGGATTTAAATTCTGGATTAAATTTATGTTTATTTTTTAAGTTTTAGAATCTTTTATCTTTTTGGTACAGTGTCTTGCTACATAGCTCAGACTCATAGTGATCCTCCGGTGTCAGCCTCCCTAGCACTGGGAACACAGGTATGTGCCACCCAGTTTTGGTGGCCAGCTTGGCACCTAGGGCAGGCATGGCATGTGGTACCATGGATCAAACCTGGAACCTTAAGCTTACCAGGCAGGCACTTAGACCACTAAGCTATCTCCCCAGCTCCTGGATTGAATTTATATATAAGATTTTTGAGTTCTAGTTGCTTGCAAACACAAATGATAGCACTATTCATTTCCTTCCATTCTTTCCTCTGGGGTGCTATGAAGAAAATATGTTAGTTTTCAAAATTCTGTAGATACAGCAGAATCGTTCTCGAAAATGGTTCTTATATATTATAATGGTTAATTACATATATATATATATTTTTTTCTATGAAAAGCCTGTGATGCCACACTGCCACAGTGCAGATCTTGTGTCTGTTATGTTCTTCAGGCCTATGCCACATGACTGGTAGTCCTTTCTAGGTCTGCATGTGTTGCTGGGTGATACTTGCATACCACAACCACCTGGGAAGTTGTTTCTCTACCACAGGGTGCACAAGGGCTGCATGGGCCAGATTGGCTACTAAGGCATGTAACACAACCATGGCTTTCTGCTTAAGAATAAATTTAACAGGTGGAAAGTGTTTTGTTGAATGCAAGTCTTAAAAATCAAAATACAAGCCAGCTGTGGCAGTACACATTCATAATCCCAGCAAGTCAGGAGGCTCAGGCCAGAGGAAAGTGAGTTCAAGGCCCTGGCCAGCCTGGGAAACTTTATAATCTTATCTGTATAGTCAGTGGTATAGCGTTTGACAACCATCTCCAGTAAAGAAAAAAAGAAATCAAATGTGTTCATGAATAAGTCAATGGAAAAAAGTTGTAAGAATATACTTACCTTTTATCTGAGGACAATATATTTTTATGGAGAAGATGATGGTTAAATTAGCTTTTGAGTCCTGGGATATATCTGGATTTCTTTCTGTTAGCCAGTGGCCAAATGTTAGCTTTTACTACATGAACTCTTGTGCTCCAAAAGCCTGGGTGGAAGAGATTGTCACTGTGCACATGATATGTTAGTCATTTGTCACTGGAAGCATAAGTTATATTTATTTGTTTGGTACAGGGTCTCACTACATAGGTCTGATTTGTAATGACCCTCTCGCTGGGATTTTAGGCATGTGACACCACACCCGGTTTTGGTGACTGCCATGCAATGAAGTGTTTTAGGGCCCATATGACATAGGGTACTGGGGACTGAACACAGGTTCTTGCCTTTGCTGGGCAAGGTGCTTAGACCACTGAGCTATCTCTCCAGCCCCAGCATGACTTATATTAGTGGATAGAGTTGTTTCTTTTTATGTATTTAGCACAGAGTCTACAGGGTCTCACTACATAGATCATGGTGATCCTCCTGTTTTCAGCCTCCCAAGTACTGGGATTCTAGGTGTGTGCCACCACACCCAGTCTCAATTGCCATGTCAGTGTGCCCCATGGTGGAGGGGGGTGGCACAGCTCGTGGTGCCAGTGATCGAACCTCAGTACCTGAGCTCTGCTAAAGCAGGTACTTAGTCTGCTGAGTTATCTGGCCAGCCCTTGAGGTCTAATTTTTTTTTTTTTTTTGGTGGAACCAGGGATTGAACTCAGGCCCTTGTACTTTCCAGGCACAAGTACTATCTCCCCAGGTTTTTTCCTTCCTCCTTCCCTCTTGGACTCTTCCGTTTCTTTGTCTTTCTCCTCCTCTTCCTCTTCCTCTTTTTCTTCTTTCTCTTCTTCTAAACTTATTACTTAGTTTTTATGAGAGAGGCTCCTAAAGTCTGTAGCTGAGCTTGGCCTTGAACTTCCACTGGCCCTCCTGCCTTAGCCTGTTGAGAGCTGGGGTTACAAGCATGTGCCACCAGGGCTATTTAAAAATCGTATTCATACTTTTTTCCCTTAGCAGATTAAGTCTGAATCAAGCATCTGATATGTGATACTACTTGGTATGATGGAACGTGTTATTTTTAGCTGACAGCTCCATATTTTATACATTCTAGAAAGAGGATCTTGATGTGCCTCTTTCTTTAAAATCTTTGTTAATTATTAATGTACAAGGGAATAGTGCTGAGAATGGAAAGTCCCAAGTGAAGAATAAACATCTAAAGGGAAGAGTACTGATGTAAGTGCGACGCATGTTTACTATTGAGCTTTTACACTTTTACTGTTATTGTAGAACATTTTAAGATAAGACATAAAAAATAACATGCATCAATGGATACTATTGATGACCAAACAGTAGAACTCAGTAATGGACAATTTTAAGAGTCGAAGCAGTGTCTAAGTGCGCTGTGCATTCCTTAAACCTCCCCACAGTTTGAACTAAAGTAGTCCGTGGAGTCAGCCAGGCAATCATTGGTGAAACCTCCTATCTAAAGCCTGAGTGCTTCTTGATAAGTACCTGGGAGGAAGAGGGGGCTTCTGTGATGGACCCACTGCCCCTCTGGGCTACTGCACAGGCTGTGATCCTCCCCTCTGGGCATATGTGTGCATGTCTTTCTCTCTCCCTCAAACGCCACCATGGGGATGCACAGTGTGTAGCAGGAGGGCCATGGGTCTGCTCCTGCAGAGGGTTGTCTGTGGGAGAACCGTAGGGACTTCTGGGAAGATGGCTTTTCCACATCTGCATGCAAATGTGTGGTCTAGGCTGTCAGTTCATGGAGGAAGCTGGTTCCTTGGAAGCTTGCTAAGCCTGGCAGGCACACGGACAGCTCAGGGCTGGTGGTTCTTTACTATGCCTGCAGCTGGGCATGACATTGGCATGCTGGATAACTTAGTGCCAGCTCCTCTGCCAGCATGCCTGTGCTCAGGGCTATAGTCAGAAAGTCACTGATCAAGTCTTTATCAGGGCCCATGAGTCCCAGGAGGACAATACAACCAAGGCTTCTACATTTCAGGTCTCGTGTATGGATCCGGTTGAGAACAGCCCTTGTTGTTGGTGAGAGCTGCAACCCTGGCAGAATGTCCCAGGGCTCTATAAGTACTTAGGAAAAGGTTCAAATTGGGCATGGGAGCTGGATACAGGGACAGAAGGCCAGGAAGAAGCCTGCAATGGCCACAGCAGAGATTTGGGGCAACACAGGACAGATGAGGACTCACACCTGTTTTTGCTCAGATAAGAAGCCGGGATCCTGAGTCAGGGATTCTCAGGTACAGTCCTGAACCCCAGGAGGAGAACAATAGCCAGGCTTCAGCACCAGGTGGGACCTGTCCACAGTCCTGGAGGGGCTGCTGGAGGGAAAGCCGCTTCTCTGTGCAGAGGCAGAAGGTAGCTGTCTCTCTGAACTCTTGATGGAGAAATCATGAAAACAGAACATGATAATTAATTATGGCCCTTGTTATCAGCACATAATGCTATCAGCAACATGTTTACCATGTGTCATTCCTCTGTTCTATACCAACATCAGTGTGTATGGAATAACTAGAGGACGTTTTGGCACACAGTTCATGGCGCTTCCTGTTGACAGGATCTCCTAGGGTCTGTGTGTTGCTCTTACAGAGCCCTCCCTGTGACCCACCCTCTGCGGTTCTGTGAGCCTCCTCTCTTACTTCTGATCTGCACACCTGCTGCTGGCCTCTCAGTGGACACACTCGTGCCCCAAGCATCTTCTGCTCTGTCCCCTGGGAGGGAGGACACATCCATCTCATACCCCAGACTCACACACAGGAGGGTGGGTGTGTGCATTTCTTCTGCCCTCTGTTCACGCCATTGTTTGTACTTGAGTGAAGGCTTCATACTCCTTGATGCTTCCCAGGCCTCCTGCTTCTTCCTCATGGCCTGGAGAGGCTGATAGGGTCCTCCTTGTGTTCATCACAGCTCTTCTCATGGTACTATTGATCATTTATTTGTTCTTCCTTTTTTTTTTAAGAGCAGAACATATTTGAGGGAAAAAAAGCTTCTGTCTGAGAGGAACAGAAGGGGACCTGAATGGGTTGCCAAGGAAACAGGCCTTTTCTACAGATTTTTATAGAGCAAAGCCATAGGTGAGGTGGGTCCAAGGTGGAAAACATGGGAACTCACACTTAAGGTGGGACAAAACTATGGTCAGCCAGTAAGATTACAAGCACAGTTGCTCAGGTATATCAGAATCAAATGGGGATGCGAGGCATGTAGCAAGCAGGCATGAATGCAAAACAGGTTTTTCTTATTGGGTGTTAGGTTAATGATTTCCTGGCTTTTTCAAGGTGATTGTTACCTACTTAGAGTGTTAATCCCTGATGCCCACCTCTAGGGAGATGTGTGGCTGCATTTTTCCCTCTTTTATTTTGAAGTCCGGTCCACAGCAGGTGTGCCTATCTGTCCCACAGTTGCAAGCTGTCTCATCTTCCATGTTGTCTCCTTCAAGGGCCCAGCCCTGTCAATCTTTCCCCTTTAAGTGGGACCTGATCTGTCCCATCCACCACCCTCTGCCCCCATCTGGGGCTGGGCCAGAGCCCTGGCTGCACACACCTGGCCATGGCTGACTGAATGGGTCCAGGGGCCCCTCTGGATGACCTTTGCCCTGGATCTGTATTTTGACCAGAGGTCCTGTGCTGTGACCTGGTCTCACTGCAGGTGTCCAGTGTGGCTTTGTTCTCAGTGACTTCCCTCACTGCTGGTGTTGGTTGCTCTGGTCCCTGAGTCCACAGAGGCCCAGGGTTGCTGGTGCTTGCTTTGGGTCCTCAGACACTTTGGAGTTCCTGCAGAAGCCTGATAAATCAGGGTGACTATACATAGGTTACAGGATACTGAGGATGGACGGAGAATACAGAGCTCAGCGGCGCTCCCAACGTTTTCTTGAGAGGCTCACTCTCCTCCATGTAGGACAGCCACACTCCAGTGCATGTGCTGTGGAAGGAGCCTGAGCCATACTTTCTAAGCTGAAAGGGTGGAACCTATCTGGAAACAGGTGTGTGTGCTTTCCTTGCTGCTTGTGCTTTTAAGTGATGTGCCCACTTACTCGTGAGCCTGTGAGCTAGACTTCAGCTTCCTGGCCAGCAGTGAGCATGCTCAGACCCATTGTGACTGCTGGGGGTGTTACTCATGCTCCACCACTGGATCAGCCTGGGGGCAGAAATGGCTTCTGCCCGACAGCCGGCGCTTTCCCTGTGCATTTGGCAACTGGCCATGATTTCTTTCTGAGACATGAGACAGCTGAAAGCTATGGAAATTTTCAAGAAAATCCAGCTTCCTGCCAATCAGTCCTGAATGATTCCTTCACGCTGATGCATAATTAAAAGAAGATCCTATAAGCGTTTTTTTTTTTTTTTTTTTTCTAACAAGCATCAGTTCTACAATGAAGTGCTCAATATCCTGTTTTACCCAAGGAAAATAGTGCCAGGTGCCCATCTTTTGCCTCACTAAACCTCAGCAACAAACTGTGAGCTCTGTGCCCTTGGTGGCCAGGATCCTTACCAAGGTCACGGGTGTAGAGCTGTCTGTAGCTCTTTGGTGTGGGTCCCACCTGCTCTGCTTCCATGGCCCCAGAGCTTTGCCTATCTCACCAGCCCACTATGTGGAGGGCAGAGGCTTTGATGTGTGGAGGCTCAAAGTTATGAGAGGGAACAAAAGCCACCACCTGGCTGTCCACTTTCAGTGCAGTTCCCAGCACAGTGGGTATTGGACCCTTGGAGAACAGGCTTTGTACTGGGCGACTTTGCCTGCAATGGTTGAAAGTAAGTGTTCCTGGCATGTGTCAGGCGTGCTGCGCTAAGCTATGCTAGCTTGTTGCCCATATTAAATGAATGTTCAACTTAGATCATGTTCAGCCTTCAATGGGTGGCTGCCCCTGCCCCACTGGGTGCCGAGGATCCAGGGCCTGCACCCGGTTCCCAGCTGTGAGGCTCTGTGTGCTCCATGACCTGGACCACCTTGCTCATGCATGCTGCCTGTGAGAGCTGAAATTAACACGTGCAGATGAGCCTGATTGTCTAGGTGAAACAAAAACTGATTCACTCAGCAAAGGCGAGCTCGAGGGGCAATTGCTTGGATTTCCTGAATCCCTAAGAGCAAAGTTGGCCTTAACTGATAATTGCTGTCTACTTAGATTTTACCTGTTGAGAGGATACAGCTGAATGTTTCTGTTCTTTACCACAACCTTCAGTGTTCCCTTCCTCCTCGCATGTCTTTCGGGTGCTGCCTTGTACCTCTCAGGCTCAGCCAACCAGGATTTTCTCCCCGGAGCAGTATTTGCAGGATTCCTGCTCCCCTCATATCAGACCTGGGGAGACACTGAGGGTCGCACATCTCTTGATTCAGCATGGCTCTCCGATTCCTTGAGCCTGGGAGGCCCTGTCTTGAGGCCTGAGGCAGGTGGTCTTATCTTGGAAGACACAGAATGCAGCTCACTGAGGTTCATTCCTGAGTGTTCTAGAATCCTGGGGTTCATTGTACAAAGCTGGAATGCTGAGGCATCTCTGAAATTCACTTTATACCCCTTCCTTAGAGTTCCTAACTTACATCCCTGGGACAAGGATGGCTCCTCCACATGTTCTAGATATAAGCGTGTCTTGGTCCTTGTCCCAGACACATTAATTGGCTCAATAGAATGAGTTCTAAAATTTTAAAACATTTGAAAATATTTATGCAAAAGTCTACATTAATATTTTAAAATAATCCCTTCAAGTTGGCCCTGGCTCCTCCTCTGTGCTTGTGAGTTGCTGGGTTTGACCTTCCTTTCTTGGAAACAGTCCTTTGAGTTTTCCAGTGACTTGGAGGCACAGGTCACTGTTCCATGGAAAGTGTTGTTTCCTGGTTGTGTTGCTCACTATGTGCCGCAGTCGGTTATGAGACCAGCGTTTGACTTTCCATAATCAGGTGGGCTTGGAGGGACTCTGGCTAGAGGAGCTGGGCCTTTGCTGGGGGTGGGGGTGAGCCACCTGGCTGTGTGTGCAGGAGGTGGGAATCCACATTTGCAGAGCTGGTCCACTCCTCCAGTGACTGTGGAGGCCCTGGAGAAGGGGGTCCCAGCTGTCACTACAGTCCCTGCTGAGGGAGGAGCCAAAATGCTTCCTAGAGCCGACGGCCACTGTGTTCTGTGGATGCGTGGTGTTCATCCTTTGGGCACCCCACAGGTTAGACGGCCTTTTCAGGGTTGATGCCCACAAGCACAGCCTGGCTGTTGTATCGCTGTGAAGAGCTAGGGTCTCCTAAAGAGTGAGGATGTGCCTGGGAGCCGGGGCAGAGCCCTGAGCACCATAGAGCTCTGTAAGCAGTCACCAGGGTCCACATAAGTGGTGGTGGCTACTGGTTTGGGACAGTAGGAGGCCCAAGAGCAGAGCCATTAGTAGGAGTATGTGCTATGTCTCATAATGACCACATGCAGACTCTGGAGAATAGGACTTGTGGAGATCAGACCTTGGTTTGCACCAGAAGCAGGGATCTGAGGCCAGGGCCTTATGTACAAGCTATCTGAAGTCCTGAAACCACCATGGACTTGTCTGGGAGTGGGATTCACACCCTCACTCCAGAGGGCTTGTAGGAGACCCTTCCTTCTGCTGGGCCTCCGTTCTTCCACTGGCAGGTGGCTCTGCAGCTGACAGTGCCATGCAGAGTGCTGCCTGTGTCAGATCCACTGCAGAGGAGTGTTGCCCTCTGTGGGCCATGCCCCTCCAGAGTGGGCACTGTCTTCTGGTGGCTCTTTTATTTATTTTCTCCCATGAAGTGACTGCAGAGGTGAGGCAGTTGAGGTCTGGAACAATCATACCCTCTGGTTAACTTGTTGGCAGCTGACTTCCCTCCCAAGAGAGTCAGTCAGTTGACATTATCTGTGAGCCATGGAATGTGCTAGAAGAGCAGCTGGAGTCCTGCACAATTCTTGGATGGGGACAAAGAAATGAGACCTGCCCCAGAGTCTCTTCTCTGGCAAATGGAATGCACCCTTTAGACCTTGCAGCAAGCTGTTGCCAAGTGTCCCCAACTATGGCCCTGGGGATACTGGGGCCCTTGTGGTTTTCTGGGAAGAACCAAGAGACAGGGCACGAGCAGAATAACCAGCACAGCTCACATTTCTTGCAGCAAGGTTGCGGCAAATCACCAAAGGACAAGACTGACAGGGACTAGCAGGTAGTGCCCTCTTCCCACTCTGAGGTCTCTGTTCAAGGAAGCCCACTGACAAAATGTTTTTCCAGTTTGCCCCTAGAGTAGAGCTGAGATGGGAGAGTGAGTGTCTTTGGGCTGTGCATTCTTCTCCTATATATAAATCCTGCCCCCACCATGCATCCTGCAGTGTCTGGTCCCACACAGCATGCACTGGTGCACAGGGATGGATGTGCTCCTCCTAGCCAGACAGCTGTAGCCTAGGAAGCTCTGGGAGCAGAGGTGCCAACATTGCCAGCGCACAGGGTGCAATACAGCATAGCAGAGTGAGGGCAGACACCACACTCAAGGGATTGGAAGCAGACTCTGGCTCTCCCTAAACCAAAGCCCCAGAGACTGAGCCCATAGGAGTAGAGGGGATGGGCTGAGGAAAGCAAGCTAAGTTCTCTGAGCTCCTGGCACATGTTAGTGCCTTCACAGTGACTGTGTGGGAGACCAAAGCGAGGAGATGCAAGGTCAGGGGTCCAACGGGGCACCTGGAAATGACCTTCCACCTGCATAACTGCTTCCTCATCTCTGAATTTCTAGATGACCCCCTTTGATTATAAGCTTTTATATTTGGCTGCGTTCCACTCACATTGTTCCATATTATGCCCATAAATGGTTTACATATTCCATTTTAGGGATGATCCCAAATACGTGAAGAGATTGATTCCACATGATGTGCGTCTTCTCCACCAACATGATGTGCTCCAATTGAGGAATTATTCAAATAAGATTGGGAGCACATGCTAGTTGTTCTTTTATCATGATTTATGTAACAAATGTTTTTTAAAAGAATATTTTGGATATGTAGAGGACATTCAGTAGAATCCTATTACACCAGTAGTAAATTTAGAATAATTCTTTTGTGTCACTTAAGAATTTGGAGTGAGTAAAGTCTTGTGTGTTTCTATGATGGAAAACTATACTCAAGGGGATTGTGAATTGGTAGAATTCCTTGATTAAAGCCAATACTTTGTTTATAATCTTTTAATATCATAAAAGTGTTTATGTATCAAAGACCATGCTATTCAATTAGCATGCATTAGACATTGCGGCTATCCTGTCGTCTGCCACCATCTCTCAGTGAGAAACCCCATGAGCCTAGGTCCTCAGGGAGCACAGAACTGGGATCACTCAGATTGTGGACAGTTCACAGAGGCCATCAGCCCTTAGACCCAACCAGAGCTAGCCTGCCCCTCTGGAACTTTCCCATCTCAATCTGTGCAAATGCCTTTCAGGAAGTGGGGAATCATCACCTGACTTCCCTCTTTTCCTTCATCTCTCCTCATCTTACATCTATAGGTCTGATCAAGGCAAGTTCTCTGGGAGGCCTAGCTCTCCCGGGTGCCTGTGTACCTTCCTTGGTGCACAAGGAGGGTGAGGCAGAGCCCTCCTCAGTTTCCCACTGTCTCTGCTCATCCCTGTGAGTTCTTGTGGTGGAGGAGGGAGATGTTGCACTGGCTCTTGTTCCTGTCACAGGGCCTACATCTGACTTGCAGTGTTGCCAGTTAAGGTTCCGCCACATACATCTCTCCTAAAACCTAAACTTTGGTTTGGCCTTGTGTGCTTTGTGCATGTGAACACAGAAGATGGTGGAAGCTGCCTTTGCCCCTTCACACAGAAGTAAGTCAGACACAAGACAGGAATCGAGGATGCTCACTGGTCGCCACATTTGACAGTGAAAACCAAACTTATGTGAGCCAGGCATAGGGCTGACAGCCTGTGTGTTAGGGAGGCAGGGCAAGTGTGCTTACTGCTCATGGTCTTCTGCCTCTGTGGCTCTGTGGGTGGGTGTCTGTGTCTTCTTCCATAACAGAAATGACAGAGACCACCTGACTTGGCATCTTTCCCTGATACTCAAAGCAGATTTGGGTTTCATTATAGTAACAGCCATTACTGTAGTCTCTAATTTATTTTTTCTAAGGTATTTAGTACAGGATCTACAGAGTCTTGCTATACAGATCAGACTCTAGTGATCTTCCTGTTTACAGCCTCCTAAGCACTAGGATTACATGTGCACACCAGCACACCCAGTCTCAATTGCCATCTCATTGCACTCTAGGATCAGAGCTAGCGTGGTAGGCCTGGGGATTGAACCCCCGTCCTTGCACCATGCACAGCATTATGCAACCATCGCCACTATTTAACGCCAAAGCATTGTTACCCAAAAGGAAACCCTGTCCCCACCTAGCTGTCACTCCTACAGGCCAAAGCTCCAGAGCTGTCCTGTCTGCTTTCTGGCTCTGTGGACTTGCCTATTCAGGAGCTCTTGGAGACAAGGGATCTATCCGATTGTTCAGCAGGTATTCTCTCCTGTGTGACTTCTTCACTGATGTGCAGGTTCCAGTTCACCTGTGCTGCTGTGTGCATCAGAATTCCATTCAAAGCACACCATCCCATCCTGACCTTCATGGTTGATGGGGAGTGTTTCATCATCTGACAGTTGTGAACCAGGCTGCAAAATATACAGTGTATGGGCAGGAGTTCATTTGAAATATAATATTTTAGGATTTTCTAAATGAAGCTGTATTTTTATAATCGACATTAGTGATTGCCATATCATTAGACAAAGGATGATTGACTGTATCCTTGATGTCTCACACTTTGATGGTCATCATTAAGCAGAAATGGTTAGTTATAAGTTCTATGGAATATTTAGCTGTACTTGGTGTTTTAAACCTCATGAGGACAGTGGAGAATGATGTTTATGGTTGAACATTCTACAAGTTCTAAACATATAAACATTATGACTACCCTAGTGATTGCCCAAAATGATACCCCTGTCCCTTAATGTCCAGCCCAGTCAGAATTTCTAACTAGTTAGAAAATAGCATGCACAGTCATGCTCAACTTTTATAGGCATGGTATAAGTTTGGTGGCCTAGATCAGATTTAACAAATATTTGAACAACTTTAGGGGAGGTTCCTGAAATAAAAGAATGTACCTATCATGAAAAAAAGGCATGAGAATATCTTCATTCTACTTATAGAAAACATTAGGTCATACTTCTTCTCTTACTTTCTATTCTTAAAGCAAAGATTTCACATTCTTATAAATCCTGTCTTACAATACCCAGCGTATGGACTAATAATTGTCTTTGTTTTGTGTTATGTTTATAACTGTTATGATTTGTGTCTACTTGTCCCCCACAAAGCCTCAGGTAGTTGTGGGGTGGGGACTTCTAGAGTTTGAGACTAACTCATGGTCCGCTGGGATTATGGGTCTTAGTACTGCTGGGATTATGGCTGTGAGTGCTACACCCAGCCTAAGGTGAAACCCTGAATGTAACATAAGAGAGACAGAGAGACAGACTTCCTCTCTGTTGCCAATGTTGCTGCTGCTCCTCCCTTGGCTCCTCTTGCTCTTTGCTGCCACCATGAACTGATGCTGTCTTCCCTGTGTCACTCTGCTTTGGAGCCAGCCGAGAATGGACTGAGATCTCCAGTAACTGTGCTCTAAATAAACCCTTCCTTCCTTTATTTTGGGTGTCGCTGTTTGTTCCAGCATTGAGAGACAATCACTTATCTTTCCAAGTGGAAACTTGAAATCATTAAATAATTTATTTTTGATTCAGGATTAAAGCTATTCATTCAAATTTTAAGGATATGCTGAATAAATTGGTAGAGGGTGGGCAATAAACTTAATTTATTAACTTAATTATTAAACACTAATGAACACTAACTCTGATTTCATCTTCTGCTATGGGCCAGCTCCTTTGGTAGAGAAAATGGTAGTGGGTTATCTCACCACTGGCCTGGATGTGGACCCACGTGCTATTGTTGTTTCATTCTTAGTTGTCCTTCTAGGTGTGTATGGACAAATGTTCAAATATCACAGCATTAAGTCATGTGAAATACTTACTTAGTGAATAAATTTACGCCCCTTCTGGGGTCAAAGAAGGGTGAAATACTTTAATTAAAACAGTATGTCATGTGGTATTTCTATATGATGGAGTATTACTCATCTATTAAGAATGATAAGTTTGAATCATTTATACTGAAGTGGATGCCACTTGAACATATACTCATAAGTGAAATAAACCAGACACACATGTGTAAATATCGTATAGTCTCCCTAGTATAGCAAGCGAAAAGCAGAAATACAAAAGGCAACGT
>PVKA01010253.1:28835-65237 GCA_004027165.1 Ctenomys sociabilis
CTTTCAAGGTCAGCGAAGACTCAGGACATAGGAGAACCTGTACTGCAACATCATGAAACTCAGGTGAGCTCCAAATTTTCTGAACAAGGAGATTATGGAGCCACAGAGGAAAGAGATTGAAGTTCTAAAGTGTGCCTGGGGAGAGTCACATGAAGAGAAAACTTTCTCTCAAGCTCTCACAGAGAGCAAACTGGTCAAGTATTGGCCGTGACTCATCCACATGGATGACACAGACAAAGAAGCTACAGAATAATGTACAGGACTACAAGATAAACCCTGAGAGGACTTGACTGACCACATAAGAAATATAAAGTTCATGTGTTGGTATATAAGTCTTGATCTATCTAGGTCTTAACCATCCAGCAGAAAAGTATAAAAATGAAGTATACATTGTGAGCCCATAATATTAAGCTGAGCTGTAAATGGCTATGGTCGACAATTTCTTTGAATAACTCACTACGGTTGTAGAATGCTGGACTGTGTTGGATTGTGGTGTCAAGTTCAAGCACCTAAGTTAATTGAATGTCAATGGAGTGCCCACTTTTGACAGGTGTAGACAAAGGAACGGCTGTAGAAAGAAAAAATCATAATGTGTGTGTATAGACAGTACAGTTGGGATAGATAATGCTGTGCTTCTACATAATTCTATGAGAGGCAAGATCTGCACTAATGGTGGTTGGACAGGATATTATGTCGGCTTCTAGTACTACGGTCATCCACTAGGAAAATAATTATTGAATTTTTGATATAATTCAGGTATAAAAAAATAAGATAAGTAAGCAGCTACACTCTTAATTCACTGATAAGAGATATCTGCTAAAATGATGTCTGTAGGTATCATATCATGTATGCACCTTGTACAATACCAAAACGTTACGCAAATAGTTTGCAATGTATTAATTCATTGAATCTGTATGGTTAAGGTGTCTTGAAACTGTCTGATTGACATATGTATTTCAATAAAATAAAAATAAATAAAAAAAAACAGTATGTCATTGATTTGTCTCTATAAATATAAGAGAGGATACATTCAGACACTGAGTCACTGGCCTTCACCTTAAAAAAGCCTTTTAGTTGAAAAGACAATTTAAAAATTAAATACTTAAAATATGCACATTTTTTTTGTGTTAAAGTCTTTATCCATAAAGATACTTAGAAGAACATGGTTATATCATCTCTTAAAAAAAAACATATTCACTGATGTTTAGAGGACGTAAGTGTAAGTGGTGACACTGATGCCTTCCAGCAGCAGGTTTCAGATACCACCTCCCGGGTCTGGAGTGGTGTGTGTCACCCAAGAAACCTACGCACAATATCCAAAGCCACATATTTGGGTTATGCATGCATCTTGGGCAGCTGTGGGGAGCGTGAACACTTTGCTGGTCCCTTGGCACCAAACTTCTATCTCCCTGAAAACCCTCCTCGTTGGACCTCACACCAAAAGCAGCTAAGTAGACAGATTCAAAACTCTTCAGCAAGCAGTAGAGAAAAAGGAAATACTGAGGACACTCCTGCAGGAAGATCCTGTCACTATAAAAGCCACAGATGATTGTCACTGAATAACAAGCAAATAGATGTATGCTGAGATTGGATACTGATGTAAGACTGTGGGAATCTGTTTCTTCAGAGTTCAGGGTGCCTGCTGCACAGGACAGGGTGATTATCCCATCAGATGCCACTCCACAGGAATGGACCCTCCATTCCACAGGGTCCTGCCCGTTCCACACAAGGTGGCCACTCCAGCACATGGAACCTTTACAAATGAAGTTAATGTTCCCATAGAAACAGGGCTAAGAGCTTTCTTTTTTTTTTTTTTTTTTTTTTTTTTTTGGCAGAACCAAGGATTAAACTCAGGCCCTTGAGCTTGCCAGGGAAGAGCTTATTCCATTGAGCCATCTCCCTGGCCCTAGAAACAGGTCTAAGAACCTCAGCTGCTTTCATCATGTGAGGACCTAGCAAAAAAGCTGCTCTGAGAAAGTAGGCTCTGGCCAGGTACCGAGTCTGCTTTTGTGCCTCCCATTTCCCAAACTATGAGGAGGAAAGCTTGCTGCTCCTAAGCCCTTCAGGTCAATGACATTTTCTCACAGCAGCCTCTGTGGACCAAGACACAATTGGAACCAGGAGTGGGGTGCTGCTCTGATTAACACCCAAGGTGTGGCAGTGTTTCAGGAAGAGGGTCCTGACGCAGGATGGGAAGGTCTTCATGTCCCTGCTGGGAATGCTCATGTCACTGGGAATAGACCTAAGGGTGATTACTGTGAGGGCCTGGGAAAGGAGGAGGTGTGCTGTGGGAGGGCACAACAGCTGGGTGGCTGTGGGCAGAGCCAGCCCTTTGGGCGCCTGCAGGCTCTGTTTCTTGAGGTCCACATTCAGTTCTATTCAGTGTTGTTTTACTAATGAGGACCAAGGCTGCTCCACAGGATGTGTTGTTGCTTGGTGGCCTTCACAGATGCAGAGAAAGGGCCCGCCCTGGGCTTGCTGGGCTTACAAACCTCACTCCATGCCCTTTACTCTTCAGCTTGCAGGAGTGGACTTCCATTATTTGGTATCCAAAGCAGTGACAAGTTCAGTGAGTGGTTTCAATGACTGTGAAAAACATATAGATAAAATGGGATTAATTAATTCTCTTCTTTTTTTTTTTTACTATTTGGCTAAAGACATTAGGCATTGCAAATCCTAAGCAATGACCAGTTTCTTCCTGACATGATCTATGCAAGAGGAAAAACACAGGGACATTTGCAGGTAGTGATTGGCCTGGGGTAATTGTCTGCTTGGTAAGATAGTCCTTTCCTAGGCAAAATTAGGTTGCCCTGGAAACTACCAAGGAGTCCTGGAGTCAGCAGCTGCCTCCTTTCTCTGGGCTCCCACTTCTAGACCCCAACATCATCTCGGGGCAACCTGGGTGTTAGCAGACTCGTTAAGACTTGGCTTTATGGGAGAGACACTTCTGTGCAGGTAGGCTGCATCTCTTGCCCTCTAAGTTGAGGCTGGAATAGCCAACCCTGAACTCACTGCCAGGGTAGACCAGCTGACCCTGGGAAAGCAACCCCCAATTACACATTTCCTGCTGCTGATCTCTGATATTGTCATTCCTTTCCACTGATATAAGGAGAGAGATTACGTTCTTAGAAAACCCTGGGAATAACAAGTCATAGGAAATAAAACCAATAAAATAAGATAGCAACAACCAGATCACGAGGGCCTTCAACACTGAAAGCTTTCATCCACTGCCAACCCTAAAGCGTTTTTACGATAAACAGGCAAAATAGTTTGAATGAAAGCTTTGAGTGCGAAGCCTGCTGAGTCCCCCTGTGTCCCAGTTGGACAGCCACAGCAATGACCCATATTTTTATAGCTTGAAATCTAAAGTCCACCTCATGACATAGTCTTCAGGGAGGAAAGCAGAAAGTGTTATTTCATACGCTAATAAGAGCATATGTTATTGGTGAATTATATACCTCGCTAATCTATGCCAGCGATGGTACATAGTACCAGCATGTGTTCCTACTCAGAGCTGAGTGATGCACCTCCCTAGTCTATCTCAGACTGTCACACTGACCTGGCAGGGACCAAAAATTATAAGCTGAGGACAGGGAAACTCCCTACTCTTTTCCAGTCACAGCTGGAAGTCCTAGGACTAATGACTGCTCTTGTGCTCACAGGGAGAGGTATGACCTGCAGGAGATGACGCGGCCCCCAAGGCAGCTGCAGCTTCTTCGTTGTCTCCCACCCCTCGTCCTTGTCCTTGTCCCAGTAACAATGCTTTGTTCTTCTTAGCCCACTGTAGCAGCCATTACTGTTCTCAGAAACACCCCCAGCCTTCACTCACTGTGCCTGCCTCAGATACGTGAATAAACACCGAGGTTTGGGATGTACTGTGGCCATCTCAGATCCCCAGTGCATGCCTCATCTCTTGCTGTTTCTTTTTTCTGCACAGTGTACAGTAGCCAGGTGGGAGGCTGGGGGCTCCTGGAAGGCATCCCCAATAACCGGCTCTGTGGGAAGGGCTGCTAATACCACTGTGCCAGAGAGGACAAGCTCTTCTTTCTACTCTTTCTCTTCCCTCCCTTCCTTTCTATTCCTTTGTCCATCACTCTCTTTTTTTGATCTTTCCTATCTTCCTTTCTTTCCTTTTTTATGGTACTAAGGATTGGACCTGGGGCGTTTACATTAAACTACATCCCCAGGCCTTTTTAGTTATCTATTTTGAAGCAGGATTTATTAAGTTGGTAAATTGCTTGGGTTCTGCTCAAACTTGTGGCCCTCCTGCCTCGGCTTCCCAGAGGGCCAGGACGACAAACATGCTCTGCCACACCCGGTTTCCTTTCCCTTCTTTACAGTATGTGGTTTATAGAACTGCAAATGAAATTTTGCTTATGTTAAACATTTGGCTTTGATTTGTAAATCAATCATGATTTACAGGGGACTAGGGAACTACTTGTTCTTACACTAGTGTTGTTGGAGAGAAAATCAGTTTTTCGAAAGATTGCTATATCTTTCACCTTATGCTGGATGCAGAAACTAAAAATGTGGGGTGTGATTAGCGTTCCTAGCTGCTGATGTCATGCTGACATGTTGTGACTTCTCCAGGAAAGCCAGGCCTCAGAGAGAGCATCTGGACCACCCTGCACCCGCGTCCCCATGCTGTTCCTTCCTGCTGCTGCATGAGCAGAGTAAACACACATCTTCATAATCTAAGGAGACCCAAGAACATGCTCCTTCGCTGTCACCTGTCATGCTGAACACCATGACTACCACACAAACTGATTTCATTGAATTAAAAAAGGGATAGCTCTACATGCCGCTTTCACCTGATGGAATGCGTCTGGCTCAGGGTATGCAACGAAGAGAAGACAAGCCTCTGCGGTCCAGAGAAGGAGTCGCATCCGAGTACCAGTCAGCTTTCTCCTCACTGGGACACTGGGATGTGACACCCGCAAGTCAAAGGGTGAGAGGTCTTGTTTTCTCATGGTTTCAGGAGATTCAGCCCCTGAGTGGCTTGTTCCCAGGCCTTAGGGCAGAAGGGCGAGGTGGAGCAAGCTGGCGGGTGGAGGTGGCCAGAAGCAGAGCAGTGAAACAGTAGCAGAGGGCAAGGGGCAGAGGACGGACACAGTACCACGGGCACCGTGCCTCAGGCCCCGCGGGCACACCCCCAAGTCACTGTAACAAACTCTGTGTCATTTCCCCTCAGCACTGAACTGCTGAGAGATTTGCTGTGCTCTATCTAGTCAGCGGGAGCTCAATGGAGAATTAAACTGCATCTGTCCTTGGAGGCTAGCGGCTCGGCTCGGGCCGCTCCGCGCGGACAGCCGCATGGATGAAGCAGAGCACCCGTGCAGTTCCCGTGAGTACAGACTCTGGTCGGGACAGCACCTCAGACACATGGTGCCTGTGTCACGCAGAAGCGGGACCTGATGGCAGCACCCTGACGACGCTGAGACACGGGGGGGCCTGTTGTGGGGTACGAGCCCACAGCTGTTCTTCAGGTTTCTTGTGCATAGAGCAGACAGCCACTGTCAACTGGGAACTTCTGTGAGTTGGGAAGGATGCCACATGGTGGATGGCAGCCCCTTCTCGACCCCTTCAAAGAAGGGGTAACTTGCTCCTTCAGAGCTCCAGCTCATGAAGGTACCTGCACCCTCAGCACTGCTCCTGCTGAACTGATTAGCTCAAGACGGAGTCAAGCAGGGCTTGGCAGCACGGACCTGTCATCGCAGCATCCTGAGAAGCTGAGGCAAGGAACTAGTGAGTTTGAGCCCAGCTTGGCAATTTAGAAATTTAGTGTGATTCTGCCTCAGAGTGAAACAATAACAGAAAGAAGCACTGTGTTCTACAGTAATACAAGAGAAGTCAACTAAAACCAAAGTCAGAACTACACATCTCGTAGTCTCATTTTGGTTTTTCTGACATTCCTTCTCAGTCTTTCGCGGTGTGAGGGCCCTTGTCCTCAGGCGCCTGGTCTCTTATTCTTCCCTGTACCCCTTGTGCTTAGATTTATGTACAAATCCTCTCATGCAATGCAGAGGATCAAAAGCGCTCTGTTCTCTACAAGTGTAAAAGAGCACCGGCTTCACTCTCCAGTCTCAGCCGCGCATACTTGCTCTTGCATGTTCCATTCGCAGTCCTTTGTTTGATTCCATCACAGTGTAATTCTCAGGGTGAGCCTGTCTGGGGCTCCTGCCCGAACCTGCCTGTGCACAGAATGATAACTCACTCATGCCTCCAAATCGCCAGCCATGCTCAGTTGGAAAAGAGGGGACATTCTTATGTAGGTACTACAGTCTGCTTCTGAAGCTTTAAGAAGAGTCTTAAGATTGCTGAACATTATTTAGGGTTTTTCTTGAAATAGGGAATTGAGCTTGAAACATTTACATGTGGCTTCTTAGGTTTTCCCTTCAGAAAAGTAATGCAAACCATATAATCAGCTGCTTAGGAATGTTAATTAAAACTCAGTCCTGAAACTACAATAAAACAAGTATGAAAATACTACATTCAACCCTCATAGGGCACGGCAATTTTCTCTGCACTGCACATGGTACTGGTTGAGAGTCCCCTGCTAGGGAGGCACCATGTCAAGCCTAGAAGGTGGGTGTTCAATGTCTTGTTTCCATTTTCCTTTGGAGCCTGGGTAGTACTCAGCATGCAGCACTGAGAATGAGGAAAGATGTAGCTACTGCTTGTCCAGGAAGGCAGAGCTCAGCAGATTCTCACCAGCCCCTCCCCCTTCCTGCAGAGCAGCAGGTAGCCCGTGATGGAGTTCTGCATGCCTGATCTTGAGGTCCTCCCTCTGCCCCTCTTCCTGGGCTCCTTTCCACTTTATGCTGGTGTTCAGGAGGGCATATCAAAGCCTCACCTGCCCCATGAGCTCTCAGAGGCCAGTGAGAGTCCTCAGGCTCTGCCACAGTAGCTCCTTGCAGTCTACCCTGGACCTTCTGTGCTCAAGCAAGCTTTGGCTAGCACCTGTTAGGTCTGTTCTGTTTACTCTCTTCACACCTGGGAGGAAGAAACAGTGAGATGCCTAATCTCCAAGGAGAAGGGTGAGCCTGGCACTTCCATAGCCAGCAAGCAGTGATGTCAGACAACAAGGCTCCTGGCCAAGGTGCGCACTGTGCTGCCTCACTCTGCACTGGGCAGAGGGCACAGGCTGGGGAGGAGAGGGCAACAGAGCTGAGGCTGTGCAGTAAGGGACATGGACAACTAACTGGGTCCTGAGCCATGCCCCTGCTCCAGGCACTACCTCAGGATGGAGGAATCGAAAAGACCTCTGCTTCTGTCCTGGCCAGGCTGCCTCATGGCAATGCTTCTGGGGCTGATTCTGATGTCAGTTGCTTTCTATCTAGGTCAGTGACCAGTGCCTGAGAGCCCTTTCTTGTATGATGTGGAGGGTTTTGGACAGAGGCCAAGCAGCTGGCCTTGACTGCGGGGCCCATCTCGTGTTGAGCCTCAGTTCCTCAGCTGGTCCCTGCAGAGATGTCTGTTTCTCTGAGAAGCCCCTGTGCTTCCACCAGCCCTCCTTGCCTGCTTGGTTTAGGAGAGAGCTGGCACCCACTTGTCTGTGTAGATCTGGTGCAAAGTCGCATGGAATCTGGAGCAAGGGAAAATACCAACAGCACAGGCAGGCCATGAGCGGACCCAGCCAGCCCACGAGTTTCCACAGGGATTGGGTTTCCAGTTTAGATCAAGGCTTGGCAAACTTTATTCCTGAGCTGTTCTGGGTCAAAGCTGGAAATGAATAAAACACTGCGAGGGGGTGGAAAGGCCCACAGTTCTCCTGCCCGTGAGCGATTGCTGCTGTTATGCTAGACATACTCGGGGCTGTGGCCTGGACTAAGCCACTGGATCTCGGACCTCAAGTAAGTCACCATCTGCTTGGAGTTACGACATACAAACACATAAAGTATTAAATAACAGTAAGTTAAAAATAGACAATTTACCCCAAAGTAGAACTTTTTTCTAAATAAGTTGTAAGAGTCAAGATTTCTTAGGGCAGTAGAGGGAGACAAAAAAGCTTGGGGCTGAACTGCAGGGAAAGAACACTTCACATTAGGCAGTAGGCCCTGCCCTCCTGCTGGGAATGGAGAGGGGCATCATGGGGAGAAAGAGTGGCCGCCCCTTGTCGCAGGGCCACCTTCCCCCTCACCACCTCTTAACAGGATCTATAGCTGCTTCTTGGTACAGGCATTGCAACTGAGACTAGACAAGGAAGGGCCTTGGCTCTGTGGGGGGGGGGGGAAGAGGGAGGGAGGAAGAGAGCGCCTGATGCATAAAAGCATACCTGTGTGGATGACTGTGCAGTAGAAGCTTGCGTGGAAGCCTGTGCCCCAAGCGGGGATATGGAACCCTTCAGTGTTGGGACAGAACCATGGGTCAGTGGCTGGAAGCTCAGAGAGCTTGGCGTGTGACAGCACAGTTCCCTGTCTCACAAGTGGGGCAGTGAGAGTTTAGTCCTCCCTGGGCCTGTGCAGTCATCGCAGGATCCAGTTTCACCACTGCTGTCCCACCTGTGAATCAGGGACACCTGAAGCTTTGCAATGCCTGGGGCCTGTTGGGAAAGGACAAAGTCCCATCCTGACTGCACAGGGAAGAGCAGACCATGCTTGGTCATAGTGGCCTCCAGGTCAGGACAAAGTGGGGACAGTGTCCATCCATCCTCCCAAGAGATGTGGGTAGCACATTACAAAGAGTAATTCTGTGAAGCTGATTGCTTATGATACACCTAATTCTGGGAAGCAAATATTCTCACGTAAAGGTTTAAATGATAGAACAGATTCCACTCCAGGATGCAGAGTCCTCCTCGCCAAACTGCAGCTGACATGTGTCACAGAGCGCGGCATGTGTTCTTGGAGCCCAATTGGGGAGATGAAGAGGGAATTAGCTGAGTCTGGATTCTGCTGTGTGCCAGGGATTTTATACTTTTTCCTCAACATAATCTTATCTGAGAGAAACTTTTGTCTCTGCTTTATGATTGGCAAATTGAGTCTCTGACGTAACTTTCCCCAGCCTGCCCATGTCCTGCAAACCCCCTCCCAAATCGCCGGCTGCAGTGGCTTCCTCGCCCCAGCTGTGAGAGCTCTTTGCTCTTCAGTATTTCACAACTTATGCATCTTAGATGTTTTAAGACTGGAGCACCTCTCCCCACTGTGCGCTCCAGTCCAAGACCCTTGGGTCATCCTGCAGGCTCTCAACTTGCTGCAGTAATTACTGATTACTGTTTTGGTAATTTCCATTACTTACATAACATTATATTACTTAGGTCAAATACACACTAGCTTTGATCACTTAAAGGAATGAATCACACTGAACAATTCAGCTCACTTCTTCAGTGTCTAAAAAACTAAAAAGTGAACAAAAAAGTTTGAAATATGTCTACTGTGTAGTACAGCTGCACATGACATGCCCAGGAGGCTGATGTGTGTGCGCACATGGGGTTTGTCTCAAGGGTCCTTCCATAAATGTCACATCTGAGAACAAGTTCAAGGGCTTGATGTGGGGCACGGGAAGAACAGTGGTGCCAGCAGGAACATCATGTACAGATCCTCTCATTCAGCAAGCACAGAGCCAGTTACTGAACCTCACCAAAGCAACGTCAAGGAATGGCCTCCTGAGATGCATGTGTGCCTTGTGTTTCCATATATCATATGTGCAAAAATCCAGTGAAATATTAAAAGGGCCAAGAAGACTCTGGACTCTGTTCTGGAAAATGACTGCCCTCATGGCCCATCAGTGTCTTCCACAGACACTGGGCCTCCAGTTCATCACTGGGGAAGTTGTCTAATGAGCCTGAGAAATAGACGAGATGGCCAGCTGCTGCCGCCTTATAGTTATGGACCAGTCATTCACCTGTAAATCAAAATCTTCGTGTGGGAATCTGTTCACCACTGGGTTTCATTTTTAAAACATCTAAGATGGGTAAGTTGTGAAATATGGAAGAACAAAGAGCTCTCACACCCAGGGAAGAGCTGAAGTGCAGTGTCTGTTCTCGTGGAACCCTCAGCTGCATCCTCAGCTACACATGGGCCTGCTATTTACTCTGAGGAGTTATTTTATGATAGATGAATTTAAGTGATAAAATTAAAGGTGTTATTTACATATGTGTGTCTGATTTATTTCACTTATGAGTACAGCCTCTAAGAGAACATGAAAGAATAAATAAAATCTGAAGGGTATAATAGATGTAGTAAAATGGGAAGAAACTGAACACAAGGAATAAACAATGAAGATGAGGGAAAGGAGGAAAGACAGAAGAGAAGGAGGAAAATCATCCTAGTACATGTTCAGGATGGCTGAGATGACTGTGGGACTAATTTCCATCAGTTTTCTGAAAGGAACAGTTAATGTTTAAAATTTTCACTTTCACTAACTCTGTATGCTAATATCTGTAATTTGAGCAGCTACATCAAAGACAACAATGTGCAGTACAAAATCTGCGGTTGAATTCCTCTCATATTGTTCATCAGCATATGTACCATTTTTAATGTCTTATTCATTATTATTATACTCTCTTTAAAATAAACAATAAAAATTAAAAAGGCAAGAAAAAAAATAAGGTTTATTGAAAGAAAGTGTTAATGTTTAATTATTTAACCAATTTTGCATACCTATGTCTGTTAATTTGAGTAATAGATTTGATGATAAAAATACATAAGGTAACAATTGTTAATTTTTTACTCTTGTTTTGAAATTTTGTACCATATGTGTTGTTGTATCATGCTCAGTTTCTGTCTTTGTATTTGTTTTTTTATGTCTTTATGCTTAAAAAATAAAAAAAAAAAAGGAACATGTATCAGCACTATTCTGTACTGGGCAAGAGCCAGGAGTCACGGTATTCAGAGATGAATGCTCATGATTTCTGCTCTTGAGAAGCTCAGTGATTGGTGGGGAAGGAGTGGAGCCAAGTCATGGCATCAGCGTGTACGAGGAATGAATGAACAGAGAGGCAGCTGCAAGCTCCGTCTATCTCATCCTGCAATCAGGACGCTCTTCCAAGTCTGAGACAGTTCGTTCCTGACATGTGCTGACTAAGGCTAGGCCAAGGGCTGGTTTTCTGACACCTTCTAATTTACCCCTGCAGGTTCCTCATAAAAACTAGATGGATTAAAATTGTGAAAAGATAAACTTCACATGAAATAAAATTTAAAGGTTTACTCGGGCAAGGACTGAATGAGTCCATTCATGATTACTTATGCAGAGGTTATGAGTCAATCTGTTTGTTCAAAAGACCAAGGTAAAGGATCCATAGAAAGAAAGGGGATTGAGGAGATGTGTCAACCACTCACTGTAAATGATTTTATTTGCATCTCAATTCAATCATCCTTGTTAAAAAGGGAAACTTTTGGGGAAACACTGCCCATTGCCTCTCTGCACTGAGAAACATCAGTGAGCCCCTTGAGAAGGGTGAAATCTCAGCCATCACCTCTCTGTTACCATGGAGACCTCAGTCCAGAGGTATGCAGGTGTCTGGTGCATCCCCTGTTCTTTGGGATGGGCAGCCAGCAGGAGCAGGGCCCAGGACTCAGCAATCAGCTCATCTGGAGCAGCCCAGGATAAGTCCTTTGTAACAAAGGGAAACCCTTTGCATACAAGCACCTAATTTATAATTGGTTCTGTTATATAACTACAGACTTTGCTTCTATGGTCCACAGTACAAAATCAACAGTTATCATGGTTTTTCCCATTTCTAAATTGTACTTGATGCTGTCATTATTGCTAATTGTACTACCATACCTGGGATGTCACAGCTGCTGTTATTAGTAGTACTCCTTGTGTAACAGTAGTAGAAAGCTCTGGGGTAATGACCTTACTCTAGCCTACACCAAAAGACTGGGGACCAACCAAAGAGAAGCCAATATGCCACTCTCAATTAATTGGGTAGGCAGGATCTTAGGACAGACACAAATCAAGAATAACCTACACACAGATTTCCTCAGGAACAAATTCTTCTAGGAGAGCTCTTGATACTAGTGATACAGATACCCAGTATCAAAAATCACCAGGATCATCACAGAAAACAAAATAAAAATTCTTCAAAATAGAAAATGAGGCAGGGATGATAGTTTGGCAGTCTAGGTAAGTGCAAGGATCCAGGTTCAATTCCTCATGCTGTATACCATGCCTTCCCAGAAACCCCAGGCATGCCACGTTGGCCACTGAAACCAGGCATGGTGGCACACACCTGTAATCCCAGTTCTGGAGAGGCTGAGACAGAAGGATCACTATGAGTCTGAGCTGCATAGTGAGACCCTGTACCAAATAAATAAATAAATAAATAATTAAAAAAAATAGAAAATGATAAGACAAAGAAACAAATTGCAATCTCATGGCATACTTGAAATTTCTGAAATGGTAGCAACTGAAGTAAAGAAACAAATTCAGGAAGCTATAGAGGAAATCAGATGAGAAGTCATCACTCAGGTAAAAAAAATGACAAGCATAATGACAGAATTATTGAGCATTTCTAAAGAATACATAGATAAAAATAGAGGACTGTAGGAAAATGATGGAAACCTTGATAGAACAATATAGGACAGAACGAAAGGTAGCTTTCTAATAAATGGTGCTTGGAAAACTGGCTTTCCATATGCCACAGACTGAAACTAGACTCACATCTATCACTATACATGAAACTAAAGTCAAAATGGGTGGCAGATGCAAATATTCAAACAGAGACACTAAATCTACTGTAAGAGAAAGTGTGTAGAAATTTTGAAAACGGGATAAGTACAGAGGGCACAAATATGGGAACTACTTCAAAGAATTGACAACCGGAATCTCATCTTCTTAAAAAGGTTTTGCATATTAAAAAAATCACCAACAGGGCTGGTGAGATCCCTGGTCCTACCGCCAGGTGTGCTGAGCCAATGACTGAATCCATGCGTTTTGGTGCACACCTGTAATCCCAGTGCTTGGGAGACTGAAAACAGGAGAATCACTACGAGCCCAAACATAGTGAGATCTGGTACCAAATACATTAAAATAAATAAATAAATAAATAAAATCATCAACAGAATGAAAAGAAAACTCATGAATTAGAAAAAAATTTTAGCTAACCGTCCCTCCCTCAGATAAAAGACTTCCATCTAGAACATATATATATATATTTTTAAAGAAAACCAGGTTCCCCAAATTCAAAGACTCAGTTTAAAAAATGGATATTTGAGATAAATCTATGAACTTTTCAGATGAAGAAATACAATACAAATGAGAGTACATATATGAAAAATTCTTCAGCATCACTGGTCATTTGAGAAATGCAAGTTAAATCAGAATTGCGATTCCATTTCACCCAGAATGTATGGCTCTTATCAAGCAATAAACCAGTAACAAATGCTGGAGGAGCTGGGGGAATAAGGAACATTCTCCACTGTTGGTGGGAGTGTAGACTGGTACAACCACTGTGCAAATCAGTATGTAGATTCATCAAAAAGCTAGGGTTAGAAGTCCCATTTAACTCTCCTAATCCTCTTCTTTTTCCAGGAGAATTGAAAACCTCATAGTACAGCAATGTACGTGCACCCATGTTTACAACATCACAAATTGTCATACCTAAATCTTGGAAACAACCCAAAATGTCCATGAACTGATGAAAGGATGAAAATGTGGTATTTTTATATATTTATGTATAAAAATATCGTGGCGTACTACTCAGCCAAAAAGAAAGAAAAACTTGAGATTTTTATATGTAAATGGATGCACTTAGGAACTATACTCACAAGTGAAATAAGTCAGACTCATGTAAGAAACTGAAAGAGCAACTAAGATCCAAATGATATGGTTGATATTATGAAAGGGAAAGAAACTGCTCCGAAGGAAGAAAGAACTGGGATGGGGGAGAGAAGAAAAGAAGGAAGGAAAATGTATGTATATATAGATAAGATAGCTAAGATGATCATAACACTAATTTCTACTGGTTTATTCAAATGAACAGTTAGTGCTTATATTGTGTGACTAATTTTGCATGCCTGTATCAGGTAATCTGAGCAACTGCTTTGAAGATTGTAGCATGTGTGCTAGTAACCATCGTTAATTTTTTTATCATCTTGTTTTGGAATTCTTTCTTATTTTTATTGTTTTTTTTACTCTATTTCAAGTAAAAATGATACTTTTAAAACAAATGGAAATTGAATCCTGAAAGAATATTGCATTATAAAGAGTTCTTATTAAATTCCATTGCATAATAAGGCCATTTTATTTAATTTTACAATAGAACTTATGATTTAGGAATAATATTATGTTATTTACTGATGAAGATCCATGACAAATAAATCACCTGTAAGGTGATCTTGGTGAAGTGTGGTCAGGAGTGGGCTAGGGAAGCCCACAAGACCTATAATATGACATGACTAGAGATCGCAGTTTTTCCATCTCTAATCTAGTGGAGTAGAGATGGCACTTTGTACCACGTCTAGTTCCCTATTCTCAATCTTACATTTTCAAATAATAATACTACCTGCAAAAATTAACTGTTTCTCCTTCTGTGTCTGTCATACAATAAACATGTCCCCTAAATTTTAGATGCCTAGAAAGGCACGTGAGCCAATCTGAGTATTCTGTCTGGCACCTTGCTGAGTGGGTGGACCTGATTGCCCCTGGGAGCTCTTAGTGTCTCCAACACTTAGCCCGCTCCAGCCAAGCCAGGTGCAGCCAAGCAAGGTCATGGACTGGCACAGCACTCTCAGCTAAAACAAAGCCCATGTTCTGAAAACATGGGTGCGCATCTACTGTGCTGCTTTGATGGTTTTAATTCTTTTGGGAAGATACCAAGAAGGAGCATAGCTGGTTCAAATGGAACCTCTAGTCCTAATGTTTTGAGAACTGATTTCTATAGTTATCGCACCAGCCTCCACTCCCACCAACAGTAGAGGAATGTTCCTTTATCCCAACAGTCCCTCTAGCACTTGCTAGTGTTTGATTTGTTGATAATAGAAATTCTTTTAGTCATGATATGGAATCTCAGCTTTGTTTTAATTTGCATCTCTTGAATAATCAGTGATGTGAAATTTTTTTCACATATTCATTTGCCACGTGTACGTCTCCATTTGTACAGTGTCTATTCATTTCAGGTGTCTATTTTTGGATTGGATCTTTAAACTTGGGACCTGATTTTTTTCAATTCTTTTTTTTTCCTGGAATATTCAATATTTTTTATTATAATTTTATCTTATTTTGAAGAGTAAATCAAAAGCAAGAAAACCAAAAACAAAGACAGAAACTGACTTTAGCTTTAGATCTTCTTGTTTCTCTAGGCTTTTGAGGTGCCTGTTCACTGCCCTTTCAGTTTCTGCTGTAAGCACTCACAGATTTTCCTTCCTTCTTGGACTGCTTTGATTGTAGGGACTGATTTCTTCCATGAACTACTGATTATTTAAGAATGTGTTGTTTAATTTCCCTATGTTTCTCTGGCTTCTTTTTCCATTGATTTCTTATTTCATTTCACTATTACCTGATAATATGCATAGGATAATTTTGATTTATGTGAGCATGTTTTATGGGCTGGTATATGGCCTGTTTTGGAGAAAGTGCCAGGTACTGCTGAACATATGTGTTTTCCTTTGTTTACAGGTGGTACATTCTGTAGACACTTAAGTCCTCTGTTCAAAGATGTGGCTCAACTCTGACATGTGTTTGTTGATATTTTGTCTAGTTGACCTGCATATTGTGACAGTGGAATATTGACAGTTCAATTGTGTTAATGTATTTGATCTTTTGTGCCTAATAGTGATTATTTTATGAAATTAGGTACACTGGTATTTGGTGCGTGTATATTTATAATTAGTCAGGGTGAGAATCCTACCACTTAACTGCTAGTTTAAAAAAATCTCCTGATGTATCTCAGGAACATTGTCTTTCCCATTTAGTGTGTATAAGTGAATAGTCTTGCCTGTCGTGTTTCTCAGCGTGTCTCCTTGCCCTCTCCTCATTGCCCAGTCCTCAATGTTTATAATTGCTTTATTTTTGTTGAATTGTTCCTTTATTCAATATCTGATGAACTTATTTGCCTCTTCTGGTCAATTTTGCCTCAAAATCTATTTTCTCCAAAAATCAAATAGCATATCTATGCCTGCTCATTTTCAGGCTCTCACTGCATGAAATGTTTTCTATCTTTTGGTTGGTTTTTAGTCTGTGAATTTCCTTTCTATGAAATATGTTCCTTTTATATAGAATAACATTTGTTTTTGTTTCCTGACCTCCTCTGACAATGTGTTTCTGACTGAAAAACTGAGCCATTCACACTGAGAGTCAGTACTAAGATTAGTATCATTGCATTATTTTCCAGTTGTTGATTTCTTTTTTGCTCTCCTTTTCATTTTAACTACTAACCCTTCCTGGTACTCATCCTATTAGACTTTTATAAAAAATAATTCTATTGAGAAACAAATAGCAATGAACCAGTTTCAAAACCAATTAGTAGGACAGTTTCAATAATTAATACACTGCATAGTGTTGTCTTAGTGGTTATTCATAGTACAAGATGCTGACATGACATTCTATTTACAAACACTATTAGAACAAATCTTTCTATTCATTGAATTGACAGAAAATAGCTGTATATGTATCCTAACTATTTTGAATATACAGACACAAAATAGTCGCTCATTTGTATCCCCTTTTTCACGTAGTTTTGTCAGAGAAGGGTATTCCATTGTTATTTGAGTATTGTAGATGTGTGAATTCAGCAAAATATTCCAATATGATGCAGTAGTCCATAATAGTAGTGGGTTACCCATAGGACTGGCAATGTCAGAAGTTGGTGATTTGAGCCTTTTACAGCTCAGCATGTTAATATGGCTTTATTTTTATACTTCATTTTTATAGTTTTCTGCTGGATGTTTAAACCAAGATAAAGCAAGACCTATCTAACAAGAAATGTAACTTTTATATCTGACGAGGTCAGTCAGTCCACCTCAGTATTAACCCTGAAACTATGTACTGCAGTTTGTGGACCTTTTGTTGTTGTCAGTCATGTGGACAAGTCACAGCCATTGTTTGACCAATTTGCTCTCTGTGAATGCCTGGGAGAACATTTTCTCTCCATGTGACTTTCCTTAGGCACACTCTACATCATCAATCACTTTCCTCCGTGGCCCTATAATCTCCTTGATCAGAAAATTTGGGACACAACTGAATTACATGATGTGACAGTACAGGTTTTCCTGTGTCCTATTAGACTTTTTGTATTGTTTCTTCATTATCTCTGTCTAGGTTATACTTGAGAATTTTTTGAAGATCTGGTTTGATGACAAAGAACTTTTGAAGGTTCTCTTTGCCATAAAAACGCCATATCTATCCATCAAGTTTTAAAGGTTGGAATGTTTTTATGTTCTCTTAGGGTTTGAAGCTTCTCCTAAATCTCTTGGCCTTAGCTGTTTATGCTGAGACTCTGCTGTATTTCTAGAATATTTACCTTTTTAAGTGTATGTGTTGCTGTTTTTAATAGCTTTTAAGATTCTGTCCCAGTCCCCAAATTTAAAAATTTGGAAAATAAAGATTCTGTCCTTGCATTGGACTTCTCAAATTTTTATTATGATGTGACATGGAGAAGTTCTTTTTTTAAAATAATGGCTATTTGGGTTATATATGCATTCATTACCCATGTTAAATTTTTCCCTGCATTTCCAAAATTTTATTCAATTAATTCTCTAAGCCAACTTTTACTCCTTTTATGCTATCTTCTGATTTTCCCTAATTCAGATTAAACTTAGCCTTCTTTGAATTGTCCAGCAGCTGTTGGCTCCAGTGTTTAGTTCTCACTGTTTTTAGGCATCTCCGAGTACAAGGTCACCAGTTTCAACTGATCACCCATTTATAGTGCTCTTCTTACATTGGCATTTCTGTTGCTCACATTTTCAATACAATTTTTAATCTGCTAGGTCTCTATTTGGTATCTTTTCATATGCTAGTTCTTTGCTAATTCATGTTTTACAACATGTTGTTTAGCTCAGCTACCATTTTATTAGTGTCTTTTATAGCCTCACTTATTGCTTTTATTGTGTAGTTTTAAATTTTATCTTCTGTTAACTTTCATGAATTTTCTATCATATAAGAAAGAACTTTTAAGAGAACAGGAAATTACATTTTCCCCAATAGGTACTGTAGAAATATGTATAAAGTTTTCTTCAGGAATTAATGTTTTCTGTATTTTTTATTTTTATTAATTTTTTGAGAAATAAATAGCAATGAGATATTTTCAAAACCAATTAGTAGGACAGTTTCAATAATTACTACATTGCATATTGTTGTCTTCTTAGTGGTTATTCATAGTACAAGATGCAGATATGATATCCTGTCCTCAAACACTATTAGTGCAAATCTTTCTATTCACTGAATTAAGAGCAATTAGCTGTATATCTATCCTATTTTGCATATACATTTACAAAATGCTCCTTCATTTGCATCCCTTTTTTGTTGAGATTTGTCAGAGATGGATATTCCATTGCCATTTAAATATTGTAGATGCATGAATTCAGCAAAATAATCCAATATAGTCCAGTAGTCTATAATAGTAGTGGGTTATCCATAGGACTGGCAATGTCAGAAGTTGTTGACTTTCAAAAACAGACTGAACTATATTTTTAAATTATATATAATCATGGCAAGAGAAATATGATCTCCGTTTTCACTAGTGTTAAATAAGTAAAAGTATATGAAACCATAAGATGTGGTATAATTTTAACACTGTGCAGTCTATGTTGTAAAGAAATTTCTTAATTAAAGCAGAGAAAATCTTCAAAAAATAAATTATATCTTCTGTGAGCTTCCTAGAGTTTTATGAATCTGCCATTTTTCTATCTGCTCTTCCACCATTTCATACAGTTCTGCTGCACGGCTTTTAATTTCCTCCCGCTAGCAGCCCTGTGGATCATCTTTGGGAAGATGCGGGTTTTGGAAGCTTTTTATTGTCTTGTTTTCTCATGTTTTGACATGCTGTGTGCTGAGTTTGAGGGTAAATGATATTGGACCTCATTGCCAGCACGGGAATCTCTCTAGTTCATTCGTACTGCTCAGTGTTTCACTGTGAGCATGTTTAACTGTGTCCCTTGCTGACAACCTCCATTAATTAGTGAGGGGAAGGTGCAGTGTATTCAGTCCAGCAGCTACTTCTCCATAACTGGACCACAGTATTGTTAAGAATGCAGTGATAACCCAAATACTGGCATGTGAGAGCCAGTGGATAGGAACAGTCATGGGAATAGCCACAGCATCAGAAAATCCAATAGCATTAAACATGAAGTGGATACGACTTGCTGTATGAACCAGCAGTGCAGTGCCCTTCACTGTAGAACGAGGACTTGTAATTGTAGTATGAACACAAGCACAAACCAAATACTGATGTATGAGGAATATTTACTAAATGCAGCAGGTATATCTCATTAACAACATAAAGACTACAGTTGTAAGAGCATACAGTTAACTAAACATTGAAAGGTTAATAAAGCTTAATACCCAGAGGAACTGAAAATATTATATCATAATGATATATGTGTACCTATGTTTATAGCAGCACAATTTGTGATAGCAAAATCTTGGAAACAACCAAGATGTCCATCACATGAGGAATGGCTGAAAAAGATGTGGTATTTCTATATAATGGAGTATTACTCAGCTATTAAGAATGATAAGTTTGAAGCATTTACACTGAAGTGGATGACACTTGAACATATACTCATAAGTGAAATAAACCAGACACACATGTGCAAATATCGTACAGTCTCCCTAGTATAAGAAGCAAAAAGAAGAAATACAAATAGAAATGTACAACAACAACTAAAAACAACTGGGTCCGATAAGGCAAAGTGAATGGCATATGCTGCAGGGTACTAATCAGCTTTTCTTCTGGATGGTTAACAAGCTAACTTCACAGATCAAAGTTGGAGAACAGAAGAGCCGCAAGGCCAGCCAACATTTTGGCCCTAGCCTTTCAAGGTCAGCAAAGACTCAGGACATAGGAGAACCTGTATTGCAACATCATGAAACTCAGGTGAGCTCCAAATTTTCTGAACAAGGAGATTATGGGGCCACAGAACAAGGAGATCAATGATCTATAGTGTACCTGGGGAGAGTCACATGGAGAGAAAACTTTCTCTCAGGCTCTCACAGAGAGCAAATTGGTCAAGTGTTGGCCATGACTCATCCACATGGATGACACAGACAAAGGATCTACAGAATAAGATACAGGATTACAAGATAAACCTTGAGGGGACTTCACTGACCTCATCAGAAACAAAAAGTACATGTTTTGGTATATAGGTCTTGCTCTATCTAGGTCTTGGCCATCCACCAGAAAAGTGTAAAAGTGAGGTATATAATGCAGTGCTGTAATAATAAGTTGAGCTGTAAATGGCTATGGTCGACAACTTCTTCAGATAACTCACTATTGCTGTGGAATGCTGGACTGTGTTGGATTGTGTTGTTGAGTTCAGGCACCTAAATTGGTTGAATGACAGTGGAGTGCCCATGTTTGACATGTGTAGACAAAGGAAGGGGTATAGAAAGGAAGAGTCATGATGTGTGTGTATGGACAGTACTGTTGGGATAGATAATCCGCGCTTCTACATAATTCTATGAGAAGCAAGATTTGCACTAATGGTGGTTGGGCAGGATATTATGTCTGCTTCTGGTACTGTGGACAACCACTAGGAAAATAACAAGGTAGAAAATATTAATTATTGAATCTTTGCTATAATTCAGGTATAAAAAGTAAGATACATAAACAGCTACACTCTCTTAATTTACTGATGAGACATCTGATATAATAATGTCTGTAAGTATAATATAGTGTATGCACCTTGTATGATACCAAAACATTATGAAAACAGTTTGCAATGTATTAATTTATTGAATCCGTCCTGTTAAGGTGTCTTAAAATTGTTTCATTGATATTTGTACTTCAATAAAATAAAAAATAAATAAATTAAAACAATAAAGCTTAATAATTATACTAGGAAAGATAGAGGACCTAGGGAATGGAAAAAAATAAAGGCAAAGTTAGAAAAATAAATAAAATAAAGATGAAAATTGTGATAAAGTGTCCTGTTAAGAAGTAAAAGGGAATTATGTAATTTTAGACACAATTGATAGAAAAAAAATACCTTTATTTTTAAGGAAAATAGAAAAGACAAGCCCAGATCCCAAAGAATGATGATAAAAGCTTTCAAAAGAAGATCTAGGTCCCAAGGGATACCCAGGAAGTTTGCAGTGAGGCTTTTCAGAGTCTGCAGCTTTGAAGCCCAGCTGATGGTGGGAGGCTGCGTGCGTCACCACTAGGACCCCGTGTTCTCACACCCCGAGTTTTGTGCCTGTGTGCTGCATCCACCCCCTCACTCCATGGCTGTGCCAGCCCATGGTCTGCCCTAACACCACAGCCCCTCTGGTAGCCCCCCATTGCACATCACTCCATGTATCCCAGGGCTTGCTTTTCTCTGTCCAGCTACACAGTGGATCTGAGTGGAGCTCCCTTCCTCCAGAGGCCTCTCTGTCTGTACAAACCCAGCCACATCCTTGACATTGGTGGGGAGTGAAAGCCAGCAGACTGCTTATTTCTGTCCTATGTACAGCTGGTCATGTGGTGGCAGGGGTGGCAGTCTGCTGCACTTAGTGCCAGCACATTCAGACCCAGTCCTTCTAGAAGCCACACGTGCCTGGCCTACCTCCTTACCACAAGGGTAGGAGTCCCACCCTTCATAACCTGAGCTCAAGCTTCTCAGCGTATCCAAGTTCAGCCCATCCCTCTCCATGACCATCTTCTGTGGCTCTCTGTTACCCCAATCACTGTGAGAGGGGGACAGAAACCCTGGAGTATAGATTATCTGCAGTTGCTTTGCAGCTCAGTCTCACAACTATCCCCTCCATACAAGGGCCCATGGATAAGCCCTCTCAAATATAGCAGGCACTCCGCTGACCAATTTCCTTGGCTCCAGCTCACCTTGGGGAAGGAGTTGCTTTCAGAGCAAAATGCTATGTTGACTTTGCAGTTTATAATATCTTCAGAATAGTGAGCCCAGCCCACTGCCTCTCCCTGGAGCCACCACACCTCTCTGAACCTACCCTGTGTCAGTGGAGATGGTTCCTCCTCCCAGGAACCGGAGGCGGCTTTCGCACTGGCTCGCTCATTCCTGTGTTTGTGCTGCGCCATCTCCCCAGCTTCATCACAGTTTCAGGCTTTGCCATCCACTCCCTCACAGTTCCCAGAGACTTACCTGTGCTGTTCTTCCCCAAGTTGTTTTCTGAATGTCTCAAAGCCAGGCCCCACAGAGGCTGAACTTTGCTGCAGGGCTCCTCATCCTTGTCTTTTGCAATCCAGTGTAGTCTTGAACAGTGGTTGCCATGTGCATATGGCCTTCCAGGGACAGGTGCACACCATGGATCTGTACAGGGAAGAAGGAGCAACATGCTGGCAGCAAAAGCCAAGGGGAAAGAGGCCCTAGAACAAAACCCAAAAAGTTTTAGTACATGAAGTTAAAACCCTCACTGCTGTGCCTATGGAAAATTGCACCTGCAGATAAAAGCCTAATAAAACTTAAAGAGCAACCAAAGGGATGCTGGAAACCACAACTCTCCAGCATGTGGGAGGGGCTCACACAGGCTGAGGGTGGCATGGAATCCTAGGGGCCGAGGAAGCTCTGCTAGTGCTGTGCACAAGTCCTCAGGAGGCTCAGCCCAGCCTCTGAAGGCTACAGAGGGCGGACTCAGCTTGACCTAGCAGGGGCTTGCGGAGTTCATTTGATTGAGCTCATGGTCTAAATTTAACCAGGATGCTGGCCTGCTAAGACAAAAATAGTTGCATTCCCCAGTAGATTGTCATATAACCAAGAGATTACGCAGAATAACATTTGTAATGGTTAGCAAGCTGTCAAGATTTACTTAAGATCCAAAAAAATAAGCAAATGTCTTATTTTCTCTCTTAAGGGAGAAAACAATTAAAACAGATCCACTCTGAGATGATCCAGATGTTAGAATTAATGAAGACTTAAACAGGCAAAACATGAAAGTAAGTGATAAGTCCATGGCGGAAGTGCTTGACAGAATTTGTCACTAAGTACACGCAGACTGAGATACGAGCACACTGGAAAGGGCTGTGGCATTCGGGTCTCCTGTCTGCTGGCGAGAGTGTGAAGGCAGGCGGCCTCACTGAGAAAGCTGCTTGGTCTTCTGTACAGGTGCACACGCATCTGCCCCAACTGAGTGGCTCTGCTCTCAAAGACTGAGGAGAAATGAAAGCACATATTCACAAGATGGCAAGTGAAAACGTCACATTAACCTTATTCTTAATATAATTCATCCAGAGCATGTTAATATCTGTCAATGAGAGTGTTGATAAAAATATGGCGTGGGAATTTATGAACTCCACTCAGGAATGAATCACAGCACACTACCGAATTTCAAAACACATTATTCTGCCATAAGAAACACAAAGTAGCATATAACATATAAAGCCATTCACATGAAAGTCTATAACATGCAGATTTAACGTACTGTGGTATAAACATAAATGGTAGCTGCTTTTTGGAGCATCTGAGTTTGGCTGGATGGAGCTCAAGGGAACCTTCTGGGATTGTGAAAAGATGTCTTCATTATGGCTTGTTTTTTGCTCATACGAATTTTGTCACAACTTGCAAGATGTAGACACAGGACTTCTGTATTTCACAATATATACTGACATCTCCTTAAAAATCTTCCCTCAACATTATACTAGCTAGCTTAGCTAATGCAATAAGGCAAGCAAAATGACTAAAGTATAAAATGTAGAAGGTAGGAGGCTGAATGTGGCTTGATTTTGGCCACATGGACACATGCATCAACATGCTGAGCCCGTGCACACCACTTCCCCTAGTTTGGTTTCTATTCTAATGCCTTTGCAGTGTGAAAACATAGTATAATTTCAGATCTTTTAAATGCACTGAGGATTATTGATGGTCCATCAGAACGTTCATATATGTACACTTGATGAGAACTTAACGAATATGCATGTTCCTTGGCTGAGGGAAGGTGTATTCTGTTTTCCTGCACAGCGTGGTCTGCAAAAGGCTAACAGATCAACTTTGTTAATAATGTTGTTCAAGATTTCTGTAAGCTTAAACATTTTCTAGGCACCCTATCAAGTACTATGATTTATTAACAGAATATTGTATTTTTATGAAATAGGAGAAATTTCTCTACTTTTTAACCGGAATATGTAATTTTGTGCTATTCAATTGTCTCCACAATCTGCACATGACTTGTTCAAATTAATTAAGTACAATAAAATTTAAACTAACTAAATATTTAAAATCTAAATGGAAGCTTAAATTAATTAAATGTAATGCAATTTTAAAATTCAGATTCTTCCAAGTACTCAGTAATCACATCTGCCCGGTAGTGGACACCATAGAAAACATTTTCCTAACAAGAAGCTTTTCTATTGGATGATACTATCGACTTGCAGACAATATATTTAGTAACAAAATTAGTTTTCTCTTGTGTGTGGGTAACTCAGTCTGAGCCAAAGTCTCAGGGAACCCTCAGGGATCTTCAGGATATTTAGCCGTGAAATACACAGTTTATATCCCTTGTGAGCTCCACTCCTCAGACATCCCACCACAATGTCATTAAAAGGAATCTCTGATTATTCTCTGAATCACTTGAAGCTATAGAGAACCCTGATTTGATTTTGCTGCTTAAAATACTAATTTGCTTTAGCCTTGCCCTCGATGCTTTATTTTGATTGGTAACTAGAAGCCTGTGTGCCAAAATGTGCTCATATTTCTTGGTAAGATGCACATTCTAGTGCACCTCGGTGAGATTTGTGATTTATCAATGTCATAGAGCTTTCTCTTCCATGAAAAGCATTTTCATGTCTCATTTCCTAGCACTGTAGTTTTGAAATTCCAGCTGAGTTACTTTCAAATTTGTAAATTTTGTGTCAAAGGCAGATGAGACAATCTTAATTAAGAGAAGGCATCATGATCTTGGCTAGAAAACTGATAGTTTAAAAACTAAGACAATATAAATAAAAAGTGGATTTTACTTACCAATAACAGCAATATCAGTTCACTAACTGAAGTAAGTATGCTAAACTAATGTAAGATGTCAATGACAGGGGAAGCTGGAGGTAAAAATCATGAGAACTCCTTGTTAGAATTGTAAATGAGAACTCCTTGACACTCATAAAAGCCATCTCCAAAACCTGACAGCCACCACCATCTGGCGACAGACTGACAGCTTTCACTTCAAGATCGGGAACAGCTTGAGCATACCCACCTTTACCACCATGCAGGGAAGGAAGAAAATAAAAGATGTCTAAATTGGAAAGGGAATTCATTCTTTCTCTGTGTAGAAGACATGATTTTGTGTAAATAACATCCCAAATAATTTAGGAGGTTTATGAGACCTACATCATTGCAGATGCTTGTGATGAGGTCTGAAGACAGAATTCAGGAACACTTTCAGTAGTAAGAGGCAAACAAGAATATAAATATGTAGCAACAAATTTAACAGATATCAAATACTGCAATCCAGAAGCTGCAAAGTACTGCTGGAATTAAGAATATCTAAATTGTTATGAAGTAGCTCATGCTTCTGATGAGAAGACAACACTGGGGAGCTGTGCTCACCCCCATTCTGATATTATCACTCTACAGGTTCAGCATAATTACTGTAAGAATTCCTGATAACCTTTCTCTGTAGAAACTTGAAATTTCTGATTATAAAATTTACATGAAGTTTCAGAAAAAAAAGAAAAGAAAATGAGAGAGCAACGATGAAAGGCTAATTCTTTCCAACTTCAAAACTTATTGCAAAGTTATAGCAGTAATAATAGTGGGACAGATTTGAAAATGTCATACCACTGGGATGGGTGTGCACCCACGTTTGTAGCAGCACAATGTGCCACAGCCAAAACTTGGAAGCAACCAAAATGCCCATCAACTGAAGAGTAGATAAAAAAGATGTGGTATTTTTTAAACAATGGAGTACTACTCAGCTATAAAGATAAACTCAAGGCTTTTATTATATATATATATATATTTTGGAAGTGAAAGTAATTATTTAAGTTTATTTTATTCAAACAGATATTAAATTTCATCCAACATTTAGAGGTAGTCACTTTTACTGGTACAAAATACCTGACACACAAAAGAGAGAGAAGAGATTTATTCTGTCTCATGGGCCTTAGAGAAGTCAGTGTCAAGGCTTTTATAGGTAAGTGGCTGCAAGACCAGACTCATAAGTGAAATAAATGAAATCCACACGTGTAAATATAGCACTGCCTCTCTAGTGCAAGAACCTGAAAGAGCAAATAAAATCTGAAAGATTAAAAAGATAAGATGCAAATGGACACCCACCTACCGCCTGAGGGGTGGCAAGATTACTGGGCCTGTTTGTTGGAGAAACAATTTTATTCATATATTTTTCTCCACATGTGGCATTGGGGAAACTGAACAGTTCTATGTCGTGAAAGTAAGTAGTTTGAGGGCTGGGGTAGCTCAGTGGTCTCAGCTCCTGCCTGGCAAGTGCAAGGACCTGGGTTGGATCACCAGTACTACTTGCTGTTCTGGCCCTGCAGTGCCAGCCACTGAAACCTGGCATGGTGGTGGACACTTGCAATCCCAGCTCTGGGAGGCTGAAACAGGAGAGTCATGAGACTTTGTACCAAATACCTAAATTTTAAAAAATAAATAAATGATTTTTTAGAAAAACAAAGTATACAGTCTTCCTTCACATAACATGGAAAATTTACTCAAAATAGATGGAAGATTTAATTTTCATTGGTAAGCTATGTCATTCTTAGAAGAAAACACAGATGAGCCTTTGGGATCTAATGCAGTGATACACAAAATATCGCATCCTAAGTAGCTGGGTGGCAGTGGGTCTGAGCTGCAAGCGAAGATGGTGGGCTGCCCTGCAGCGCGGCATAGTGATATATGTGTACCTATGTCTATAGCAGCACAATTTGTGATAGCAAAATCTTGGAAACAACAAGATGTCCAACACATGAGGAATGATTGAAAAAGATGTGGTATTTCTATATAATGGAGTATTACTCAGCTATTAAGAATGATAAGCTTGAAGCATTTATATTGAAGTGGCTGCCACTTGAACATATATTCATAAGTGAAATAAACCAGACACACATGTGCAAATATTGTATAGTCTCCCTAGTACATGTGACAGTTGCTGGAGGCAATTCACTGCCCTGTGCAAAGTAAGTCTCTTGGCCTCATCTGGTAGTAGAGGCCACGCCGCACCTGGCTGGGTGAGGTATTGCATCGCAGTTGGACCCCGGATTAGACTCCAGCCAAACTTGCCAGAGCGGTTCTCACCCCACCGGCTCTGCGCCCTGGGTGCTGGCCTCCTGCCCTCCAGCTGGGTAGACCCAAGTCTACTCTGCCCTTTGCTTTGCCTTGGAATGGGGCAGCAGAAGTGCTCATAGGGGTCCGGGGAGATAATTCAGTAGAATAAGCACTTGCCTGGCAAGCGCAAGGGCCTGAGTTCAATATTCAGTTCTGTAAAAAAAAAAAGGAAGAAAGAAAGGAAGGAAGGAAGGAAGGAAGGAAGGAAGGAAGGAAGGAAGAAAGGAAGGAAGAAAGCACTAATAGAAAATTGCCTGGGAAAAGAAGGTAACACTGGAGGGTGGCAGCTCCATGAGAAAGAACGACTTGGGCAGGCAGCGCCAGCTCTCAGAAAAGCCGGTGGCCTTTGCAACCTGCAAACAGCACACAGCTTTATTCCAGCAGTAACTTTACTTGTACAGCGGGTTGTAGTTAGAAAAAAGCCAAGCGCATTACCACCGTGTTCTAAAGGATTACATTCAGGAGTCACCTGGGGACAGGCTAATTGTTTTAAGAGTGAGCCACAGAGCAGCTACAGAAAAGCTTCACTTCTACTGTTTCTGCTGAAGCGACTAGAGAGACTGTCATGGGACAGTGTCATGGAGAGGGAGTGGGCCAGAGGTACACATCCTGAGAAGGGCAGCGCGGGCTGGGAAGGCACAGAGCCAGATGCTCACTGATGAGAAGCCAGGCTCCCCATGGGTGGCTTCAGCATCTAGGGGCATGCTGAAACCTGCGTCAAGCACAGAGGCTGGTGGTTTGCCAGCTGTCCCTGTCTAGGTCCGTGGTGCGCAGTGAGGCCTCTGGAACCATGGGGTCATCTCATGAACAGGGCAGAAGCTTAGAAAACTGCACTTGTTGGGTGCCAGGGTGGAGGCCTCTGACAATCAAAGAGTCATAAGGAAATCAACCAACAACAAATGTTGGAGAGGTTGTGGGGAAAAGGGAACACTTCTCCACTGCTGGTGGGAATGTAGACTGGTACAACCATTGTGGAGGTCAGTGTGGAGACTCCTCAAAAGAGTAGGACTAGAAATCCCATGCAAGCCAGCTATCGCCCTACTGGGAATTTTCCCAAAGGACCTGGAAACATTGTATCATAGAGATATATGTGTACCTATGTTTATAGCACTGCAATGTGTGATAGCAAAATCTTGGCAACAACCAAGATGTCCATCATATGAGGAATGGTTGAAAAAGATGTGGTATTTCTATATAATGGAGTATTACTCAGCTATTAAGAATGATAAGTTTGAAGCACTTATACTGAAGTGGATGCCACTTGAACATATACTCATAAGTGAAATAAACCAGACACACATTTGTAAATATCATATAGTCTCCCTAGAATAACAAGCAAAAAGCAGAAATACAAAAGGAAACGTACAACAACTAAAATCAATTGAGTCTGATAAGGCAAAGTGAATGGCATATGCTGCAGGATACTAATCAGATTTCCTTCTGGATGGTTAACAACCTAAGATCACAAGTCAGAGTTGGAGAAATAGAAGAGCCACAAGGCCCGCCAACATTTTGGCCCTAGCCTTTCAAGGTCAGCGAAGACTCAGGACATAGGAGAACCTGTACTGCAACATCATGAAACTGAGGTGAGCTCCAAATTTTCTGAACAAGGAGATTATGGAGCCACAGAGGAAAGAGATTGAAGTTCTATAGTGTGCCTGGGGAGAGTCACATGAAGAGAAAACTTTCTCTCAAGCTCTCATAGAGAGCAAACTGGTCAAGCATTGGCTGTGATTCATCCACATAGATGACACAGACAAAGGATCTACAGAATAATGTACAGGACTACAAGATAAACCCTGAGAGGACTTGACTGACCACATAAGAAATATAAAGTTCATGTGTTGGTATATAAGTCTTGATCTATCTAGGTCTTAACCATCCGGCAGAAAAGTATAAAAATGAAGTATATCGTGGGGTCATAATATTAAGCTGAGCTGCAAATGGCTATGGTCGACAACTTCTTTGAATAACTCACTATTGTTGTGGAATGCTGGACTGTGTTGGACTGTGGTGTCGAGTTCAAGCACCTAAGTTAGTTGAATGACAATGGAGTGCCCACCTTTGACAGGTGTCAACAAAGGAAGGGGTATAGAGAGAAAAAATCATGATGTGTTTGTATAGACAGTACAGTTGGGATAGATAACGCTGTGCTTCTACATAATCCTATGAGAGGAAAGATCTGCACTAATGGTGGTTGGACAGGATAGTATATCGGCTTCTAGTACTACGGTCATCAACTAGGAAAATAATTATTGAATTTTTGATATAATTCATGTATAGAAAATAAGATAAATAAGTAGCTACACTCTTAATTTACTGATAAGAGACATCTGATAAAATAATATCTGTAAATATAATATCATGTATGCACCTTGTATGATATCAGGACATCGTGAAAACAGTTTGCAATATATTAATTTATCGAATCTATCTTGTTAAGGTGTCTTGGAACTGTCTGATTGGTATTTGTACTTCAATTAAAAAAAAACGCAGAGGGATATTTTGGAATTTTTTTATTATTTATTCTTTTTTTGAGGTTTGTGTTTTTTCTCTCTTTTCTTTTTTATTCCCTTTTCTGTCTTGGTACCAGAAATTGAACGCAGGACCTTATACCTGTTCTTTTTTCTTTATTCTGCTTGTTTTTCTTCTTAGTTGTTTTTTCTGCTAATCTTATCTAATTCAATTAATTTATTTTTTCTCTTCAATAGGATTCTTTATCCCACATTTCTTTCCTCATTTTCATCTACCATTGCTTAATTTTTCAAATTTTACTTTTCCCATTGTTCCCTATTCACTCTACCTATACTAGCATTAAGCTTTATGAATCCTTAGATATTTAGTCAACTGTATTGTATTAAAGTTAAATTATTTTCTATTATTATCTACATTTATGGTACATCAGTGCCTTGTCTTAGTGTTTGTATAATAACTATAGATTTCTTTTTTAGGGTTAATGGTGGTACCCTATTGTTTTTATGGTATTTCAAAGGCCAATTTGCCTGTAAGTCCCTTATTGATGCTGACTTCGCTGTACTCACTAGGGTGGCATAGTTCTTGCTAATAAATGGTTTTCCCTCTATGCCAATGTCTGGATTGTCTTTGTGTCTTAATAACACTGACATTCATTCCTGGAGAACTGGGTCTAGGTAAGTTACACTGACGGTTGGGTCTCTGGGACAAGGCAAAGGCCTAGATTAGCCATGCCCAGACTGTCTCACTGCAAAACAGATGCCAACTAAAGAAGTCTTCGTACTAACAACATAATATTCCCATTATAATCAACACTTGTGCCTCAGCAGGAAGAAAATCAATGGAAGCATGGGAAGATAAGGCAGCAAATGCTTCCCTAGCTCCCTCATCGCCAAAGCTGACCCAAAAGGCACAGGGACGAGGTCCATACCCACAGAGCTGAATTATTTAAGATTGAAAAAAGTAAAACAGGCCAAGAAAGTGCTTGGCATTCTCACAGACAATACAACCAAGCATGACAGACTTAATAAGACAATTGGCGAGTTTACAGAAGACACTAATGAAAAGCTAGCTGAGCTAAATAAAATGATACAAAACACAGTTGCCCAGTTTACTAAAGACCAGGGGTCCAGGGAAATCCATACAACAGAACTCTATGTTAAAAGTCCTGTTGAGGATCTGGGCACCACAGGTGCTGTGAGTGAGGACAGAGCATCAGGAATGAAAGTTGGAGTGGAGACTGGGGATGGCGTATGCTGAGGCACCTGGAGAATAAAAAAGAACATGAAAACTGGGTCCAGCAGCTGATGTTAGGTGACACAAAGAAGACCAGTTCTAAGATGAACTGAAATGAGTGAAAGATCAGAAGGTGGAACAAATTCCATGGCTCTGACTTGCAAGCCTTTTTCTCAGCCAGTCCTAGTGTGGGTTGCTATGACAAGTATGTGCCACCCTGTCTGGCTTCTAATTTTTATTCTGAACCTTGTGTTATCCTTCAATTTATTTTTTTCTCCATTATTTTTAAAGATGAAGCTTGAATTACAGATTCCAGTTTTTCTGACTATGTATCTGGGTTATGTCTAGATCCCTCCCAGGCCTTATCTGATCCTAGCATGAGCTTTGACAGGCCATTAGGTTGTGCGAGCATTGTAGGGGACCCCCTGCCAGGAGGTGGGTCTTGTTGGCACCAGCAGTGTCTGCGTCTCTCCTTCCACCTCCTGTCCTGTCTCTCTGCTTCTCAGTCTGGGCAGTTCTTGCTCTGCAGTCAGCCAGCTATGGAATGGAATCTCTGTACCCACGTGCCAAGATAAACTTCTCCTCCTACAGCTTTTGGGTGTTGAGTACTTACTCCCAAGGCTGGGAAAGAGGCTAACACAGCATGTATGAAACAAAAAAATTGTCCTAAGTACGCTTCTTTTTCTTTATCACACTAACTTTGATGAGTTGAAGTTTTCATGGACTTCAAGATATTTCTGAAGATCTACCAAGGCCTCTTCTTTGACTTGTGCATTGTTTAGCCACATGTCAGTTAATGTCTACATTGACATCCTGGCCTGCCTCAGCAAAGCCCTCAGACTGGGTGGACATGGATAGTGGCAGTGCATTGGCTCGCAGCCCTGGGGACCCCTGTCTGAAGCTGGAGTACTGGCTAAGCCATGCTCCTTTCTGAACCTCCAGAAAGGAATCCTTTGTGGCAACCCCTTACTCTGAGGAAATCCTTGCTGTTGTCTTTTGTGGCAACAATTTCAGTTCCTGCTTCCGCGCCTTTCCTTCTGTGCTTTTGTGCGTTAGAGCTAAGCTCCTTCCTTCCACTTTGGGGCTAGGCAGCTTGGCTTAGGGCCTGCAATGTTCTCATTTTAACTCAATTATAAGTGCAAAAGCATATTTCTAAATGCAGTTGCATTCACGGGTTCCAAGTGGACATGAGTTTCAGGATGACACCTTTCAGCCCAGTACAGCCTCCCAGTATTCTGAAATCTTTCCAGGTCTCTTTATTTCTGATTTCCAGTTAAATTCCACTAAAGCTTGAGAAAATAATTATTATGTTTCTTATTCCTTTAAAAATTTTCATTTATGGGGTAGAAATGATTTTGGAAGTGGAATAGGCTGTGCTTGCTGCCCCCATTCTTCCATGATTTAAAAGTCTGGCTCAGGAGCCTGAGGGTGGGGCCACGTGGGGAGTGCTGCTATTCACATGCAATGTGGAAAGGGGACTAGCAGGGAATCTGCCAGATGCTGGGACTTTTTATCAAAGCTAATATCTCTGTGTAATAATGAAGGCATTATTCAGGGAATAGCGAGCTCTGCCCACTAGGACAATTATGCCTTTAAAATATTTTTTATACATTAAGTGTAAAAGTAGTTCTGCGTGATCTAGTCCTTCTTTATTGCAACTCTTTCAAGTGTTGTTAGTATAGTATTTAGAGAATTCACCCAGGAAGTGTGAAGAGAATGTATTCGAGGTGATAGGGAGCAATTATCCACATCCATCACTGCTTAAGAATTGGAGAGACTTTGTACCAGTCGGCTGTCACAGGTTTGGAAAAACACCAACCCACAACTTTAGGAAGGAGAGGTTTATTTAGTGGTTACAAAGGGTTCAGTCCACTGACAGCTGAATTCAAAGTAAAACTATCATGGTAAGTGGGTGTGGTAGAATACGACTGCTCAATTTGTAGCAGCCAGAGGCAGAGCAAGGGAGCAACACCAGAGAGAAACAGGCCAGCAGCTAGACACCTAAGCTGACACCTCCGTGGTCTGGCCCACCACGACACACCCAGAAGTGCTCTGTTGCTCTTCGCAGCTCCAAAGCCAGTCAGCTTTACAACATGGCTTGTTCCATCCTGCCCCTTGTTAACCTACAGACCAAACATATCTCATTTAATGATACATAATCTCCAAATAAACACAAGTTCAAGATTCTACACAACATGGTACAGCTATACTGCACACAACCAAAAGCTCAGTAAGGACCTCCAATTTCCTCTTTGTTCAAAAGTACAAGTCAGGGTCTCCTCTGAGACTCAAGGCAAACTCTTGATTTTAACCCTTGAAATTTGATAATCAAGTAACATATTCCCAAAATAAAATGGTACAAGGTATATTGAGAAGAAAAAGGAGACATAAAAAAGTCAAAGCTGAGACCTACAAGGGCAAACATTAAGTCCCATAGATCCGTGTCCAGCAAGCAGGACACATGGTGCTAAGATGTGGGTTCCAAGCAGTGTGGTAGTCCCACGCCTCAGACCTGGCTTGCCTTAGCCCATCAGACCTCGCTCTTCGTCTGGCTGCACTCACTGCTTGCACAGCATCTCAGCAGACTTCCCAGTACCCTCGCACCTCCAAATTGCTTGGGTCTCCTTCATACCCTGAGTTTATCCCAGTAGCACCGTACTCTCATGCCTTCCCCTCACAGTCTGAGGACACTACCTTGCCCCCATGCTGTCCTTTAAATCTTGGTGAAGGACTCGACAAGTCCTGAGTTCTGCATTCCAGTAAAGCTAGCATGATATGGATGATGCCACAATCTCCAGCCACCAGGAGCAGCAGCTGGGACCCCTTGGATCAGAGGGGAAGTAGCCTCTGAGTGCCTGGATGCAAGGCATGGTGAAACGAATCTCAGAGAACCAACTCCTAGATTACCCTTACCTGGCAAGTGACCTAGAACTCCATTTTTAAAGGGAAATTTTATTTTTTTAATCATTGAAACTGTGTTGTGGGGTTTACTTGATCCCTCAGATTCCCTCAAACCATCTTTCTCTTTTTCAAGTTAAAGGTGTTTAGTATCTTTCTTTTCTATTTTATTTTAATGTATTTGGTACATGGTCTCACCATGCAGCTCCAACTTGTAGTGATCCTCCTGTCTTCAGCTTCCAAGTATTGGGTCTTCAGGCATGCACCACTGCTCCTTGACTCAGGTTCTGGCTCAGCACACCCAGTGGTAGGGCCAGCATGGCATGTGGTGCTGGGGAAAGAGCCCCGATCTCTGCACTTGCCTAAGCATTTGCTTAGTCCACTGAGCTATCTTGCCGGCCCTGGTATCTTTTTAATGGTACTAATATTTTTAGGAACCACACCTCTTTCGCCCCAATTTTAAACCCAAAACTTAAGTTCTCTAAATATTTATGCTCTGTTCTTTTGCTCTTGATTCTCATTATGCATCTCACTGAAGCAGCAAGCAGGACCCATCCACAGCCTGAATGTTGGGATGCCCTGCTGTTTGCCCGCAATTAGTCCATTGTCCTTAGAGTCTCAGAACTTGGATAAAGGGTACATAAATTGTTGTTAGTGTGACATGCATGACCTCTAAGGAACCTCCCAAAAGATTTATTATTCCCAAGCAAAATCTCATGAGCCTGGACTTTGATATACATCTTCCTATCAGCCTTCTGGGCTGCTGGGCTCCAAGTGAGAATCGTTCATCAGGTTCTGCTCACAGATCTCTGCTGAAGCCTGCAAACCCTCCTGTGGGCCAGTTTCAAGGCTCTGCAACCACGTGATCAGGCATAAATCACAGACATGCTCACCCTTCCCCGGTGCCAGTTTTCTGTATTATTCAGCTTTCAGGGTTTTGGAAAATATGTAACATATACAATTTAGAGGAGGAAGGGTTTACTTGTCTTGCATCAGAGGATTCTGTCCACAGTCTGCTACTCCAAAGCAGAACCGCCATGGCGGGAGAACCTGGTGGAGAAAGGCTGACTGTTCATGGTGAAGCAGAGCAGGGAACAGCTCAGAGAGGAGAAGTCCGGGCCAGACAGCGCCAGCGCTCAAGAAAGCACCTCTCAAGCCTGTTCACAGACATCTGGAAGAAGCCTTTTCTAAGTTCCTAGAGAGCCATGAAGGACGTCAGTTGATGATTTAGCTTAACTGTCACCGGCTTTTAAAGCAGGACTTTTGAGGGAGGTAGTGACGTTGAAGCAAATGCAGATGCCTCAACGCACTTGGCCCTCCCGTCTTCATCTTTAGCTTTGTCCCAAGCAGCACAATGCCCACCAGTGAGGCCAGAGTTCAGTTTCTTCCCAGTGTCCTTGCTGCCCTGGTCCCCACTGCAAGAAGTTAAAACCCACATCCATAATGTGCAGTCCAGAAAAATATCTAATTTGGGCCAACAGGTCATTATTGCTAAATACAAAATTTTAAATAAGATTTTAATAAAAATTACCAGAATATTATGGATTAAAGATTGTGTTTTTTGGGGGCTGGCCAAATAGCTCAGCAGACTACAGCACCTGCCTGAGAAGAGCACAGCCGCTGGGGTTCACCTGCCGGTGAGTTGTGCCAGTCCTACTCCCTGGGCAGGGCTGAAATGGAGACTGAGATGGCGTGGTGCTGCACACCTGGGATCTCAGTGCTTGGGAGGCTGGAAACAGAAGGATCACTACAAGTTGTATCTGTGTAGCAAGACCCAGTAGATCTTGTACTAAATATATTAAAAAAATAAGATCATGTTTTTGCTTATCTTAGAATTTATAAAAACAACTATGAATTAGTTAACTATACAACAGATATGAAACTTATCATATTCAAAACTCAGTTTACATATACAATCAACAGCACTGTAGTACTAGCAGAAGATATCGCAGAGGAAAACAGGAGGAGGTAGAACGAGACCTAGGCCTGAGGAGAACGGTGTTCTGGATTCTCTCCTTTGTCCTCTGCAGCTTCCTGTAGATCCAAGAATTGATGAAAAGAACTGAATTCTTTTTACTAGAAAGCTTGATGATTTCATTTGCTGCTATAAAATTTGTCTATAGAAATAAACCAGACACACATGTGTAAGTATTGTATAGTCTCCCTAGTATAACAAGCAAAAAGCAGAAATACAAAAGGAAACGTACAACAACTAAAATCAATTGAGTCTGATAAGGCAAAGTGAATGGCATATGCTGCAGGATACTAATCAGATTTTCTTCTGGATGGTTAACAACCTAAGTTCACAAGTCAGAGTTGGAGAAATAGAAGAGCCACAAGGCCAGCCAACATTTTGGCCCTAGCCTTTCAAGGTCAGCGAAGACTCAGGACATAGGAGAACCTGTACTGCAACATCATGAAACTCAGGTGAGCTCCAAATTTTCTGAACAAGGAGATTATGGAGCCACAGAGG